>JBBPQZ010000163.1:0-22762 GCA_038092795.1 Boletus rubissimus
AGCTTGCAGCCCGCGAGATGTCAAGCACATCTGTCGGTCGATTTTCTGGTAGTGAGCACCTGCCACCACAGCCTGACTTACCTGTATACGTCCCCCTGTCCCATGACAACGAATTTCTGGCGGCTGAGACGTTCAATGTCGAGAAATTTCTTCTTTCTCGCTCATACACATCGCTCCCGGAACTCCGAACGGAACTCAGAGAATACTTGTCTTCTCTGAAGGAGGAGTTGGTCCTTCTAATCAATGACGACTACGAAGATTTCATCAGCCTAAGCACAGACTTGCGAGGGGAAGGTGCGAGGATGGGTAGGCTTAAAGCACCTCTGAATGGTCTCAGGGAACAAATACAGGTATGTATGGACTTGCAGAATACTACGGTACAAACCAACTTATCAGCAGGTTTCTCGCCAAAGTCTCCAAAATATTCAAGATGCCATCCAAGCCAAACTGGATGCGAGATCAAATCTGCGTGATGAAAAGGTCTACATTCGTTACTCCCCCGGATATGCAGTAGAATGATGATTATCCCTTTCAGGCGCTGCTTCATCATCTCCTGAAGATATCCGAGTCTATTACACGCCTCGAGTCTCTTTTGCTGATTTCGAAACCCGATCATGCGGAGCTTCCTCCTTCTCATCTTTCTGGGGCGACCGAGGTTAGTTCTGGAAAGTACGTAGATTCTTCAGAACATGAATTCTTCTGACTGCTCTCCTAGAACACGGGGTAGCCGAGGCAAACACCTATCCAGAGTTGCGACCGAGTATACTCAACTTCTTTACCTTGTCTCCAAGGCACGCGCTGAAAACTGTGCGTACGTCGAAGAGATCCAGTGGGTTCGTCGATATTTAGTTTGTCAGAAATTCAGTCAAACCAATATCCTGACAGAGCATCGACCGCATCAGATATACTTTGACATCTGATCTGGACCACCTGTTTTCAAGCATATTGGCGGCTTTGACAGGGATCGGTGGAGGAAAGACGTCAGAACTCGAGAGGGCCAAATTAGTCGCCGACCTGACCGAGTGTTTGTGTGTGTATGATACCCTGTGCCTTTGGAGGACCGCGGAAGATATACTCAAGAGGACTGTCGTCCTGCCATACATAAGAAAGGTAATGGCCGTCTGAAGGGAGATGTGCATATGTTAAACCTATACTTCTAGTCAATACATCCAGATGCATTGGCCGCTCCACACTCGCCCATCATACCCCACACCCCTTTTCCGAGCCGTGCGCCTCCGAGCTCCCTTCCACCTCGAACGCCATATACTCCACACACTGCCTTCTCGTCCAAACAAAATCCATTCGATTCCAAGGATGCTACTTCTTCGATACTATATCTGGATGAATTCAACGATCCGCTAGCAAAATTATTCAATCAAATACTTCGATTTGTTGATCGAGATTTACGCCGCATCATGCAGATAGCAGAGCAAGTTTCGGTCAAAAGCAACCCAGCACGAATGGATCCGACCTCCGCAGCTGCGTTACCGAGTAGTATCGAAGCAGCGACGCACATCAGTGATCGTTTCGATATAATGGCGAATGTCATCTGGCCCGAAATTGGACAAGCAATTATGGATGAATTGGGGTTGGTGGTCTTTGCTGCAGGGAAGCCTGATGAATTTCTGAAGGTAGTTCATCCCTTGACTGATTACAGTGATTTCGCTTATACTTGTGGCTCTAGCGCCATGCAGCAGCACAGGCATTTATCCGTGCCCTTGAATTCATAGCACCATCCACAAAATCAGTTCAAGCGATAAGGTCCCATCCAGTCTTTGCTTCCTTCAACAAACGTTGGCAGTTGCCAATCTACTTTCAACTTCGCTGGAAGGACATCGTCGGCAAAGTAGAAGACAGCTTAAGCAACACAGTCATCAGTCCTAATTTCACCAACCTTGGTAAGAAGTGTGTTGTGGGTCCTACTACTCAATGTTGAGCTGTCGTATAAGGACATCCCGTGTTTCTGATGCCTCAGGCAGAGAGCGTGTGGGCCGCTATAAGTTCATGCTGGAGTGCACAAATCTTCATTCCAGATTTGGCGTATCGTTTCTGGAGATTGACCCTGCAGGTATGAACTCTTCAGCCTCAATCATTTAATGTCCGCCGAAACCCTCTTCAGCTTCTCAGCAGATACAAAATTTGGCTTGAAACTGCACTTCCCCAAATTGAAGCTTCGGTACAAGTCACGTCTCCGATAGACAAGGTTGTCAAATCCTCTCTGTATGATATTCGACTTATAGACTTATTGGATTTGTACCACAGAGTCGTTCGTCTACCCCACAAGCATCCTCTGAAACTCTTCCGGAGAATAATGCTGTAGACGACCTCCTGAAGCAATATGCTATCATCCTTGTTGACATCAAGGCAATGACTCTGCAAGTCTTGGTTCTTTGGAGGGAAGAGATTAGCTCTGCCCTCCCCGAGCTTACTGCATCTCAGGATATGCACATTGATCCAGAAGGTACACATCTCCCGAGATCGGTGCTGTCTGGACCGACTGAACTGAGACATGTAAAGATGCACTCAGAGAGCAGCTAAGCCTTTTAAATTCTATAGCCGACCAAGTGATGAAGCAGGTCGTCCAGCTGCTGTCTCGACGAGCATGCGATTCTCTTTTACCTGTGCGCTCGATACCCTCCCAATTTCGGGCGATGTCCAGCAAACGCATGCCCACCGAGCCCAGTTACTTCGTACCTTTAATTCTCCGTCCTGTCAAAGCATTCTTTGGTGTCGGGGGCTCAAGCGTAGCAGGTAACCGTTTACGGGAAGGCTTACTCAAGGAATCGGCCACGGAGGTATTCGACAGCGTCTGCCAAAGGTAATTACTCCGTGTCGACGGCGCAGAGGCAGCTGCTCACTGACCCTTGCAGGTACATCCAGTACTTGACAGCGATGAGGAAGACGGAAGAATCGTTGAGGCGTCTCAAGAAAGGAAAGAAGTCAACTCTGGGTATTTTCAGTGGCGCCAGCGCCAGCAAGGACGACGACCGCGATGAAGAGCGCATTCGGACCCAGATGATTATAGACGTCGAGGCATTTGGTCAGGATGGAAAGTCCTTGGGCGTAGACATAGCGTCAGTCGAAAGTTACCTGCAACTCTCCCAAATGGTTCAAAGCGAACCTGTCGATGGTGAGTGTCAATCTCCCTGGTTCACAATTCAAGACTCTGAAATGCAATTATAATAGAATCATGAGAGTTGCAGAGTGCCTACACAAAGTAGAATTGAATGCTCGTTATGAGATAAGACATAGCCATTAATGCTGACAGGAAGTATGGCGTATAGCTGTACGAGTGACAGTTATGCTGATGTCTGTCAGATTGGTACCACCAGATCTTTCATGCTGCGACAATGTTTGATGGCAGTGTGAACAGAGATACTGAACCGACCACCCTCTCATTTTCTCCTTCGTGTACTCTTCCACGGTGTCGAAAACATCCCGATTGAGCAGCTTCTGAGAAATGGATAGCATATCCCCATCACTGCGATAAGACTCCAACATTCCCGTTAAAATCGTCCTAAATTCCGTGTAGGGTGTACCCGGAGTAGAATCTGCATATAGTCCGGGATTAACCAGGCGTTTGAATAAGCGCGGAAACGAGACGGCGCGAGTAGAGCTGATGGTAACCAAGGACGCAAACGTATTTTGCACGAGTTCCCGCAAGCTTGAAAGAGCCGTGGTCTTCAATCGATGACCACCGGCGTCGTCAACCAAACGGAGATTGGACACGACCTGGACGGAGTGAAGCTGACTGCTGAGCAGCTGAAACCAGATGTCTTCGAGCGGGACTGCAGTCGTAGCTGACGTGCTGGAATGCTCTAAACAGATGCTCGCGCCCCTTTGTCCGATCTCTCTCAGAGCGTTGACCAATTCGTCGACATTTGCATCGCTGGAGTTCAAATCGACGATAGCTCGGGCAATTCTCTGAGTCAACTGCTTTTCGAACGCTTCGGCTTTCGCCAGCGCATCGCGCGGTTGACCCTGTTGATTCAGTGCCCATAGCACTGCCCCATATGCGTGGTTCTCCTCACAGATTCGTCGTACCGCTGGCCAATCGGGGACACTCCGCATGCGATCTAGGGTTTCGATGACACCCGACGGCATATACCGACACTGCAACTCGACGAAGAGTAGACGAAGAGGCTCGCTGATGTGTGGATGATCTAGGGGATACAGGGATGTGGTGTCTTCCCTATCCGACATCTGCATTAGATGAAGGAGATAGTCATAACGCCGATGATCATCCGTAGGATCCATTATGTTGAGAGCGGTTTCATGCAGACTCGGGGCAAATTTGTCAACTAGAGTAGCAGTCGATTGCAGGTCGAGTGTAAGAAGGTGACCAAGGGACTCCGAAAGCGCGCTCTGAATATCCTCGGGTAAAACGCTGTGGTTTTCTGATCTTGAGAGATCGAGAACTTCTTCAACATAAGGAAGCAACGATGCAGACTGCAAGCTTGGATCAAGCAAATAACTGGAAAAGAGTTGTGTCCATTGGCGCTCATGTCGACGTCGATTTTGCAAAATGCGGTAAAAGCCAGCGTTTTCGAATATTTTCTCTATTTCGGAGCTGTCATGAGGTGTATATACCGATAAGAGATATTCAGCAGCGAGCTGGCGATCCTCTCGGGTTTCTGGGTCGAGGGAAGTGGCGAGGGATACGAGGAGGTCGTAGAGGACGCGAGGATCGATGTCTTCAACATGGATGTATTGCGGATACTTTGGAATGTTACGCGCAATGAAAATGTTGATGAAGATGGTGGCGAAAAGCGGTAGATCTTGACACGATGCGATATCCAACAAGATCTTGACGATGGATAGCCTGCTAATGCCAGGGGAGTCTGTGAGGAACGAGTCCTCGAAGGCGATGTCCAAAGAGTGAAGGAACAACTCCGCGTCGAAACGGAGCAACAATCGGGCATAAGGATACGTGGGCTCTGCTCCATTTCCCGTGAGGACCAGATGACCACCTTTCGAGGGCCAGACAGCGGAGGTACCGTTGAATATGAAGTTGTACACATCATACTTCGCGCGCTCAGCTTCGTCAGGGGGTAGAGGTTCACCACTTGGATACGTCTGGCCACTGAGAACGTTGATTAGGTAGGGAAAAATTTTGTATGCATGAAGAAGTGACGAAGCCGTGCGTTGCACACCTGCTCCATTGGGAACCGACGGACCTCCGGGGAGGGAATGATGTTGGCGGATAAGAGAGATCAGCTCCACTATTGGGGAGACATAATCTTGTAAAGCACGTGTGTACACATAGATCAGCGCATCCCAAAGTTGATGTGTCTGACAAAGACGAATGGCTTGGTTGATGTCCAAACACGAAGGGTCTATATGCCAAATCACTCGTTCGGCCAGTGCGGGCTGGCCAGAGTCATCATGGAGTGCCACCAGTCGCTGGGTTATGCGCGGAGGCACAAAGTCGATGGTGCCTGCCAGTACAAACGTCTCAAGTTGTTCCAAGTAGATTCGCGTTATTCCAGCATCTTCGAAATACTGGAACAGATCTTCGAACAGGAAATCGTAGTTATCGAGGGTCATGCAGGAGCGCGCGGAACTAGTGACCAGGCCTTCAAAGAGAGACGTGCGATCAACACCTCTACCATCCGGGCTAGAATGGGTACTGTCCATCATCCTATCTTCGGAGAACGCGTAACTGGCGGATGCCATCATCAATTCGTGCAACTTTTGTCCAAGAACTACTTTCTGCTCTTGAGTGGCGTCCGGTAGCCCATTGCGGTTGCCCGGCGCTTCCCCGGTATAATACGAACGTGTGAGCTCAATCGCGCTCAGAAAATCACCTTGCTCGACCAGGGACAATATCTTATCAGCCCATGTGAGCATTGTTCCCACTTGAAGTTCCTCGCGACACTGTCCGAGGTTAGTATCACACTCGAGACATAATTGTGGTGACTAACCAAAAGGAATATCTTTCCCTTGTAAGCCCGAATACTATGAGCAACATCGTTGAGGGATTCGGGATATGGCATCGATCCATCGGTCGTGGAGTCGAGGGATGGTGATACCAACGCCGAAGCATTGAATGGTACATGCTCGATAAGCTTGGAGGTACGAACGTCATATACGCTAAGCGTGGCAGCTGTGAAGGCAAGTAGTTGCTACAACGATGGTCAGGCTAAATTCATTTGTTTCCCTCAACAATTGGGATACGAACGTTCGCATTCAACCACTGCAGGGCAAGAACTGCATCGTCCACTGTCCAAGACCCAGCGTCTTCAAAAACAAGGGTCCCCATATCCATTTCGCGAGTCTTGCCTGTGCGCGGGTTGAGCACCAACTGTTTAACCATTGTCTCCGAAACGCGTAGAAGGTGAATGGTTCTTCCCCATGAATAGGCTAGCATCGGATGTGTCTTGTCGTTACCGACGTCTTTTGATCCTTGTGGAGTGTTGGTGCTCGGAAACCACGCTAACGTGCCTCTCCTTCGACCCGAAGATGCCACCTCCGCATCATCGGCGCGTGCTCGTTTGAGCCACGTCTTCGGTGAGGGCTTCAGACCGACCATTACCAGCTTGTTGATGGTGAGTAGTGCAACAATTTGATATGTGTCGGTTGGATGTGCAACGGTGCCCAGGGGTAACGTGGCCATTGCTAAGAGAGTATTGCGAGGTTTCCGCCGACGAAAAGACCGAGTTAAGACAGACGTTGAGGTAGTATCTTCGTGACCAGGTTCTTGGGGATAATTCCCCATAATACGGATGGTATCTGATGCTTCTACGAACAGAACCTTGCCCAGACTGTGATAGAAAGCTAACCCATGCTCATCAGCTGAGATGATGGCTGTGTGACGACCTGCGACGAAGCTAACGCTGACAATGCGGGAACCTGCAAGATGACCTTCCTGTCGTCCCGACATAACTGCCTGAGCGGATGGTGGGGTAACGATACGCGCCGGTACTTGTGGGTTCTTCAGATCGAAGATTTGGATATGTCCGGAGACATGGCCCGAGGCAAGGTAGGTGTGATCGTGAGATAACGCAACAGCAGACGTGGACCCTACTGTGCTGACTTTCATAGCGTGAGCACATGATTGACGCGCAGAACAAGTAGATAGCAACCTGAAGCATCATTCCCACAGATGCATAATAACGTTTGCTTGAAATCGAATACGAATATGCGACCGACATCTGTCCCTATACAGATGAGGCCATTGGCAGCCAGAACCGTCGGGGAGCCCAGATTGGATGCACCCAAGACAATGGCAGATTTCGACGGCCGTTTCCTACACAGCTGATTGCCCACATTCTGGAGCACCGTCCACCTGAACACCTCTCTTTCAACCTTGAGATAGCTCCCCCATGCCACCGTGCCAGCGCCAGGAGTAGAACTTCTGGAAATGTCAGAAACGCGGGAGGGGGGAGAAGCAAAACCTATTGCAGCCGAAATATCAGCAGGCAAGTTATGGTTAACTTCATTCCGAGGGCTGCTGGATGCGAATGAACGAAGCCGAGATACGCTCGGGAGTAAATAGGGCTGAGGTAGATCCCCGGGCGAGTGGAGTGGAGTGAGCAGATGTTCTGGAGAAGGCGTAGTCATGGCGGGCTGGGTGAGAGGGGACTGAAGACGACCGGCAGAATCGAGAATGATTTGCGCGTGCTCCTGCATACCCTTTAGCCACATCCCATCAACACGAGGTAGAAGGTGATACTAACAGATGGCTCCCCGGTGTCGGCGTCGCTAAACTTTCCACTAGGATCTTCTTTGAGAAGAGAGCGTTCTACTTCCTCTTCCTCGAACACATCCGAGGTGTCATCTGGCCCAAGGACATCCCGCAACTGTTCCCGGTAATTGGTGCCGGTGACCTGCTCGGCGTCCACCCCGTCGTAGACAAACTCGTCATTCTCGTCTCCGTTTTCTCTACCGTGCTTCTCTTCGTCGCCGGCGAAGAGTTCTTCCATGCGTGTGGAATAGTCGCCTCCATGGTCCTCGTCCACATAGCTGGAGAGGCCCGGGGAAGGACTTTCTGTGGTACGGTCGAGCTCATTCATTTTGAAGCCAGACAAGGAAAGTGGTAAGCGTTTGTTTATCTTAGAGGCTGTTGCCAAACATTGCCACGTGTACGATCGCATTAAGTTACATGCTAGGCAACCCGGGGAGAAAAGAACGATGAAGAACAAAGATATTATGCAGAAATCAACACTGACTCTCGCATACAAATGTGTCATGATGCTGGCCGCCGTTCCCGGTCTCTACTTTTTACTCCCGGCCCAAACCGTTCTTGGAAATTAATCAGCTCCTCCATCAACTCCTCCATCATCCTCATGGTCGACTGGTGAGCGGTCGGGTCAAGCGACACGGTTTTTGTCGGTACGAATTCACCAGTATGTGGATTAGCGGCGTTGTCAGCAGGATTGTCAACCACCATGGGTGATCCTCGTCTCTCACGGTGACCCACTCCCGCGTCACGATCATCAGGGACGGACACATCGGAGACGATGTCGCCTGTCCCGGAGGTGCTGCCCTTCAAGGCTCTTTCCAAAGCCTCCCTCCGACGCCCACGGTCGAGCGCGCCTGCCTGTTCCCTGCCCACCCACTCCACAAGCGCGCGAACACGCTTATTCATGTCTCCGACGCTCGTGCGTTTGCTCGGCCACTTGACCTTGACCCCCCTTTCCATCGTCCTGTCCAAAGACTCTCTGCCGCCAGGACCAACGGCTAGACTGCGGACTTCGAGCGGGCGCGGTATGTCCGTTGGGAGCATGTGTTCGAGGTGGGCCAGATAGTCTGGCAAGTTCCATGACGTAAAAAGAGGCTGTTGGGAGATTGCATATGCATGGGAATTGCGATATGCACGAGAATTCTCGGTAAAATTGCCTGCCACAGCTCCCGTCCCGGAATGATTTCGCTTGCTTGCGCTATCCTGAGTGACGCTTCCCGGCGCGTGAGAGGATGGAGGTGGGCGTTTTGGCGTAGGGCCAGCTTTGCCGCGGGTCGTTTGGGTTGATCGCTTGCTCGGACCGGTTCCTGGATCAACGTCACGTGGGTAAGCAGACCATTTTATCAATGGGTTTGGCTCGGACTCATACCCTCGTCACCCTCAACGGAAACGACAGCATCGTGATGCGTAGGGACAGCCTTGCGTGGACCACCTCGTCGATTGCGTGAATTTCCCGATTTCCCACCTGCAGAGCGTTTGGTGGGCGGTGGTGGTTCTTCGGGTACAACGCTGGCGACTGCATCAGGACCATCCGAGGCACTCGACGCAGATCTGGTACGCTTCTTGGGGAGACTGCAAAGGAGTATGAGCTACAGTTAGATCTTGGATTGACAAGCTGAACGCACGCATCGTCTTCCCCACGCTTTCGCTTCTTCCGACCATTTGAGTCGTCATCAGGCACTTCGCTTTGACCACTTATGCAACCGTTCACGGTGGGCTTTGGGGGGTCTGTTGCAGCTGCCGCTTCTGCGGCGGTTGCTTCAATAAGTTCTTTCAAGCTTTCATCGAACGCAGCATCACGACTATTCATCGTATTGCGCCTCTTGGGTGGTTTCAGTAGATGAGTGGGAGAGTGAGAACGAGATAGGCGAGAAGTTGTGTTGCGTGAGTGGGTTGATGATTCACGAGCTTTCTTCGCTAGCCGCCTAGAGAGAAGTGAAATCAGGGCACTGGTGATAGGGCACCAAGAAAGAGACACACTTGAGAAGATCTTGGTGACGCTCTGGTTTGCACTGTTCACAGTAGTAGTCGGCTGCTGCTGCGAGTTGGGCTTCCGACTCGAAGCCCATGCAAAGACCGTGTTGCCAAACGTTGCATGTTTCGCATTGTACCATGAATTCACCACCTTCGGCATCATCCTCTGGAGAAAGGATGCTGGATGAGGATGCGAGACTAGGAGAAGGAGCTGGGGACGGACCGTTCATACCACATATGCAACGCGTGATACCCTGTTCCTCTACGTCGTCGTCCCGAGGCTCGGCTGTGCCTGCCGAGGCAGAAGAGTGTTTGGAGGGGACGGGTTCGACTAGGTGATCCATCGAGGGGGGTTTCTCTTTCTCCTTGCCCTTGCGTTTTGACCTGCCATTGGAGTTGGCATGGTTGGAGGCGTTGCCGTTGGAGTGAGCGTTCTTGTTGGGGATGGGGTCGTCGATATCCTCCTGCTTTGGACGTTTTGTGCGGGGATTTGGGTTGTTGTTTGGTGGAGCGGAGCGGTTGGATGAGTCCTTGGTTCTTGGTGCGGACTCTGGGGGAGGGGAGTCAGGAGATTTGGAGGTGCTTGCAGATGCGGAGGGTGCAGAGCGTCTTCCTGAGCGACGGGTTTCGCGTGGAGAGAGGGGCGGTCCCATCGTCGCTGCTTGGGCCATGGTTAAGAACAAAGTCAAGTCACAAGCCATCCTCTCTATACTTATTTAGGGCTGGCAACTCTTACTTTACATACCACCCTCCCTTCACCTCCTCGTCTCCCTCCTCGTCCCCCTCCCCCTCCCCGCCCTTTCTCGACGTTCCCGCACGCTATCGCACAACCGCGGCCCGACTCGGTCTCGTCGCGATCAGGCGCGGGTGTGGCCTGCCCCGACACCGGCGACAGTCTCGCTTGTGCAATCGGGCCCCCTCCGACGGACACGACACCTTCAGTGCACGCTGGACACGCCGGCGAGGACGCTCTCGTCGTTGACGATCCCCGCTAGAGCCGGCGGGGCCGCACATCGCATGCACTTATCTTACTGCACGTGACCTGAGTGTATTGGCACGCGTACTTGGGCGTGTTCATCGCCGCCGCCGACGATGCGCACAACGAGGACGGTCTACCTGAGTACCGGTCCAAATACTGGTGCTTGTCACACTTGTCCTCCGTGTCCTCAGCGCGGGACCTCGCCGTTACCGAATCCGGTAACTCCCGAACTCTTCATTCGGCTTACAATTCGGTTCGTCCTCTTCCCATGGCTGCCACCACCGTCGAGCACTCCTCACATGCACCAAAGGCCATTGCCTACCCCTCCCTCGCACCCCATAACCTCCTCGCCTGCAACGAGCCCGACTACCTCCGTCTTATCCTCTCCTCAAAAGTCTACGAGATACTCAACGAGACTCCCCTCGTCTTCGCCCCAAATCTCAGCGCTAAACTAGGAAATCAGATATGGCTCAAACGCGAAGATCTCCAAGAGGTCTTCAGCTTCAAAATTCGCGGTGCCTACAACTTCATGGCAAACATCCGCGAAGAAGATAGGTGGAAGGGTGTCATCACATGCAGTGCCGGTTAGTGTGCGTAGCCTGCATACGCGACCATCCCTTGCGGTGTCCTCGCCGAGCGTGCTCACCGATATTCATCCCTTTCAGGCAACCACGCCCAAGGCGTCGCCCTCTCCGGAACAAGACTCGGCATACCATGTACCATCGTTATGCCAAAGGGGACCCCCTCTATCAAAGTCACCAATGTCCAACGTTTAGGTGCAAAGGTCGTCCTTCATGGATACGACTTTGATGAGGCCAAGGAAGAGTGTGCTCGTCTTGCAGCTGCACATGGCCTTACTTTCGTCCCCCCTTACGATGACCCGTTGGTCATCGCCGGCCAGGGCACCACCGCCATGGAATTTCTCAAGCAATTACCTGATTCCGACAACCTGAACGGTATTTTCAGTGCCATTGGTGGTGGCGGCTTGGTTTCCGGCATCGCCGAATACGTCAAACGCATCGGAAGCCCAAAAACTAAAATATACGGCGCAGAAACCGTCGACGGTGATGCCATGTACCAAAGTTTGAAAAAAGGGCATCGCGTGACGCTGCCCGAAGTTGGCCCATTTAGCGATGGCACGGCTGTCCGACTGGTTGGCGCAGAGCCGTTTCGCATTTGTCAGCGGCTCTTGGACGAGATCGTTATTGTCGACAATGATGAGCTTTGTGCTGCAATCAAAGACATCTTCGAGGGTAAGTTTTCAAATCAGCTTGGACCACCCAGCGTTCCGACGGCCACTTCTTTGTTGCAGAAACTAGATCGATCACCGAGCCAGCGGGGGCGCTTGCTCTTGCTGGATTGAAGCACCACATCATTGCCAACAAATTGATTGGCGCTCAACAAATGTTCGTTGCAGTTATCAGCGGTGCGAACATGAACTTTGATCGTTTGCGATTCGTCGCCGAGCGTGCAGAACTCGGTGAAGGTCGAGAAGCTTTGTTGAGTGTCGAAGTCCCTGAGAAACCTGGCAGGTATACATCCTCGTCGTTATTCTGTCATCACTCCCTCATGGTGTTGAACATAGTTTCTTTGCACTCCACTCGATCATATACCCTCGATCCGTCACGGAATTTGTCTACCGGTATACCCCGTCGGATATCGCACACGTTTTCCTTTCATTCAAAACAGAGTCGTCGTCACGGACGAAAGAAGTACCGGCAGTGCTTGCCGCTATGGAACGACTAGGATTCAAGGCATTTGACATTAGTGATAATGAGATGGCGAAGAGTCATACAAGGTATATGGTGGGGGGATGCGCCATTGTACCTGACGAACGTCTATTTAGATTTGGTGGGTCTGAAATTTTCACTTTACTCGAGTGTTGAAACGCGATCTGCAACCTCCAGAGTTCCCCGAGCGGCCTGGGGCACTACGCAAGTTCCTGGAAGGCCTTCAGTATGGATGGAACATCTCTTTGTTCCATTATCGCAACCATGGCGCAGGTCAGTCGTTCATTTTGGAGCCAACGTCACCGCTTAGCTTGCACCCTAGACCTCGGCAGGGTGTTGACGGGGATTCAGGTACCTCCTCAAGACTATGACCACTTCCAGCAATTTTTGGACAGGTTGGGATATCACTATGTGGAGGAGACGAACAATGAGGTATACAAGCGATACCTTAGAGGGGGTTGAATGGGTCAACGCCAATCTTGACAACCCTGAACGTGGTTAGTTACTGGGATCCACTAGCGGCCCATCGATGTACTTGTAAGAGTATGACTTGTGAGAAAATGTGTAACTCTGTATTTGACGACCAAGATGGTCCCCGTCGCTCGCATCGTTGCACCACATTTCCGCCGTCATACCCGCACACTCTTCGTCTCTGCTCCGAGCGCGTCGTCCGACCCATGGCCGCTTCCTCACACTCCCCAACATCTCTCCAGTACGACCACGCCCGCCGATATACCCGCTCCTGAACCTCTTCCCCGCCCAAATGAATCACTCGAAACAGCGCGTGCACGCCTTCTCTACCAGTCACGCAAACGCGGCACGCTCGAGAGCGACCTTCTGCTGAGCACCTTTGCCCGAGACCACCTCCCCGCCATGACCCGTGCTGAATTATCCGAGTATGACAAGGTACATTCTCTTTCCCGGTTGTCTTTGCACACTTGACGAACGTCCCTTGCCTTCTGACTGGCAGTTGCTGGATGAGCCCGACTGGGACATATACTACTGGTCGACGGACAATCGCACACCGCCCGAGCGGTGGTCCAACTCACCCATCTTGGAGAAACTCAGAGTGCATGCAAAGAACGAGGGAAAGGTCGTGCGGAAGATGCCTCCTCTGGAATAACGGCCACTCCAGCCAAAGTCCAACTGCTTGAAAGTAATAAAAGTACAGACCTGGTCTCCAACCCGCGGAGAACATCTTAGAGCGAACAACCTTGTATTGGTAAAAGTACCGCCGCTACTATTCGGGGTATCCCTACCCGGTTTTCCACACTAGAGGGAACGACTGATATTCACGGCAAGATTGTTTTATGCTGGAGGAAGCAGGTGAACAAGCCCATTTCGCAGGACACGGGAAGCCGAGGGCTCGTGGGTGAATTGGTTAGGTATGTAGTACAGGATACGCATTCCGACATAAATAGCAGACCTAGGCCCTGTGAAATGTGCCATATGAATGGCATGCAGACGTGGACTGATCTGAACACACCATTGTCAATGCCTGCCATCTTGTACTTTGCTATAGAAGTTGTCAAAGAGAACATAGGCAGTAAATGCGACCGCGGCTATCCCAAAGCCGGGAAACATGCTGGCGAACATGGCACGATTGGAGAACACAGGGTGTTTCCGCCATGCCTCTCTCTTGGCCCATGGATCACGGAAAAGTGGCAGGTTAGCCATGCTGTAGGACGCGCAGACTGAGCACGACGTCCCGCTTAAGACGTTACACTGACCTTGAATGCAGTGACCTTGAATGAAGTGATGACTCGCCGTTTGGTTAACTTCTCCCACAGGTCCACAGTTTCAGAGTCACGTGGATAGTTACTTAGGGCAGGCCTATCTGGACTTGTCATTTCAACCGTCACAGCTTGCACACTCCTTGACTTGCCTCTCTCTCCGCGTTTCTCCGCTTTCGTTGCCCGTCTTGATCCAAAGCCATCCTCTCCGGTCCATTTCCTGCGTTTTTCGATACTGCCATGTCCTCAGGCGATGATGAACCGCTTACTGCCCTTGCTGGCGCCAGCGGCAAGAGCTACGTCGCAGTCAACGGCAACGGTTACTCCAATGCTCATCCAGACGACTCTCCAATGAGTGAAGAAGACATGCCTTTAGTATGTGCCCGCTCAACGTACTATATGCTACGTCCCCCCTATAATTTTACCTAGTCCCAGGCAAATGGTGTTCAGACGCCCAACAAATCACGACCGCGAAAACGTGCTGCAGTCCAAGACTCTGACAGTGAGGATGATGATGATATCCCACTTGCTTCCTCGCCAGCTAAGAAAACCCATTCTGCTGCCCTACACCACGGGTCGCACGCTTTCGCTTCCAATGGCAAGGCAGAAAGTGACAGCGAGGCCGCCTTGACCACCGTCAAGCGAAAACGTGCCTCGAATGGCAAGGTCAAAGCGCCACCGAAGAAGAAAGTCAAGAAGGAGGAGGGATCTGAGGCCATGGAATCATCCGCTTCAGACGACGAGCCCTTGACGAAGAAGCGCTCATCTGGCAAGGCAAAGGTAAAGCCCGAAAGCGATGTGGAGATGAAGGATGTCAAGCCAAAACGAAGGAAAGCCCCAAACAAGAAGGCCAAGGAAGAAGACCCCTCTTCCGAGACACCTCAGGCGAAAAAGAAGGGGAAGAAGAAAGAGGAAGAGGACGCCGAGGAAGTCTACCGGTGGTGGGAGGAGCAAGCCAACGGAGATGGCGAGGAGAAATGGCAGACTCTCGAGCACAATGGTGTTATATTTCCACCTCCTTACGAACCGCTTCCCTCACATGTGAAGATGAAATACAAAGGTCTCAGTCTGGTCGTATCTTACATTTTTCCAAACAACACTGACGATTCAACTCAGGCAAGGAGGTTGACCTCCCGCCAGAGTCCGAGGAAGTTGCCGGCTTTTATGCGGCCATGTTAGAGACGGACCATGCTCAGGACAAGACATTTAACAAGAATTTCTTCGATGATTGGCTCAAGGTTCTGAAAGATTACCCTCCCGTAAGCTTTGTTTGATTGCTCGTGGCAACTTGAGTGGTGACTCTTCGATAGCACAACAGGATTAAGATATCTGAGTTCGACCAATGCGATTTCCGCCCCATGTTTGAATATTTCGAAGCGGAGAAGGCCAAGAAGAAAGCACTGAGTGCCGCTGAGAAAAAGGAGCTCAAGAAACAGAAGGACACGATGGAGGAGAAATATATGTCGTGTCTCCTTGATGGCCGTAAGGAGAAGGTTGGAAACTTCCGTGTAGAACCTCCAGGACTGTTTCGCGGTCGTGGTGATCACCCCAAGAAAGGCGCCCTAAAGGTAAGAACCTCCGCTGACCTTGGGCTGATTGGGGGACGAACCACTGACGTACGGAACAGTTCCGCGTTCGCCCAGAAGATATCACCCTTAACATCGGCGAGGGTGTTCCTATCCCTATCCCTAACATGCCTGGGAACTGGAAAGGAGTAGTCCATGATAAAACTGTGACCTGGCTTGCCAATTGGGTTGAAAATGTCAACGGCAACTACAAGTACGTATTTTTGGCCGCGGGTAGCTCGTTGAAGGGCCAGAGCGACATGTCGAAGTTTGAGAAAGCCCGTGAACTCAAGGTATGAATCAGTGTCATTCCTGACGTGAAAAGTACTTATTCGCCGTCAGAGTCATGTCGCGAGAATCCGCACAGACTATCAAGCTGACTTGAGGAGCAAGGTCATGGCTGACAGGCAGCGGGCGACTGCTATGTATTTCATCGATCGACTGGCTCTTCGTGCGGGTAACGAGAAAGGGGAAGATGAAGCAGATACGGTCGGCTGTTGCTCGCTGCGCTGCGAACATGTCACGCTAGAGGCTCCCTCTTTCATCGTCTTTGATTTCCTCGGTAAAGACTCGATCCGGTACTACAACCGCGTCTCCGTTGAGGCACAGGTGTTCAAAAACATTCGCTTGTTCAAGGATAATAAAGGAAAAGACGACAACTTATTCGATCGCGTCAACGTAATTTTGCAGTTGAGCTCGCTGTGACAAAGCTGACTCTGACAACTTTCTTAGACATCTCTACTCAACAAGCACCTCGCATCGTATATGAAGGGCTTGACCGCCAAGGTGTTTCGTACTTATAACGCATCCATAACTTTCCAAGAGCAATTGGACGAGGGCATGCCGAAGACTGCTACGGTGCAAGAGAAGTTGAACGCGTACAACCACGCCAATCGCATGGTTGCCATACTTTGTAACCATCAAAGGAGTGCACCGAAGACCCACGAGCAATCCATGGGCAAGATGCGTGATCGAGTATGTATCTTGCCATGGAGATTGCCATGTAATATACTTAGCTGCCATCCAGCTCCGCTCCTTCAAGTACGAGCGAATGAAGCTGCGTCACGTCCTCTTCAATCTCGACTCCAAATACCAGAAAAAGAAGCTTTATGCTGATGATGAGTCAGACATAGACGATGAATGGATTGCAGAACATGAAGAAACATTGAGAAAGAAGGACGTCGAGAAAGCGGAGAAGAAATTCGCCAAAGAGAACGAGAGACTCGCGGGGGAAGGCAGTGAACCTCTGGACGATTCTGTCTTAAAGGATCGAATTACCGTCATCGAGGCCGATTACAAGAGGCTTGCTAAGGAACGCGGGACAGGCAAGGCAGTTCTGAAGAGAGAGCGTCCCGTGGAGAAGATCGAAGAGGCTATCCAGAAACTAGACGAGAGGATCAAGACTTTCAAGTTACAAATGGATGATCGCGAGGCTGGGAAGGAAGTTGCATTGGGCACGAGGTTGGTTGTACTTTGTGCTTCTGTCATTGTGCGCGGTTTCCTGATTCATCGCCCGAAATACTACAGTAAGATTAACTACCTGGATCCTCGGTGATTGGTGCCATGTTGTCCGTCGAGTGGGCTACTGACGTCCTACCAGGATTACTGCCGCATGGTGCAAAAAGCATGATGTCCCTATTGAAAAAATATTCACCAAGACGCTGCTTAACAAATGTAAGCGACAATCCCTCAGCGTGAGTATTCGCTGGCTAATCTTATCCAAGTCCCATGGGCGATGGAAGCAGAGGCAGACTGGAAATTCTGAGTCGAGGCCGATTCTATATCATTATTTATGCGTCGGGTTGACTGCGAGTGGAAGGGATTCGACTGATACCGACAGCAGCTGTTGCAACCTAATACAAGGACATAATCGTAGATAGTGTAGAGAAGCTGGACGTGTTTGGTCGAGTTTTTACACCCAAGACGTCGGCTTTCCATAAAGTGGCACTGCAATAGACAGCTCTGCAGCCAGACCACTTTCACGCTTTTGCCACGACCAACACGCTCCTTCCCTTGCATTATGAGCAGACCATCTGCGACGACATCCTCTGGTCAGTTTGTGACCAAGTCTGCCTTTGCAGCCCTCGCCGTCGAGGACCTGGAGGAGTCTGAAGAGGAGCTCGTTCAAGAAGAACATGTTCAGCCGTCGTCGGACACGTAGGTTTTTTCCTTCACACTCAAATATCTATGCACCCAACGCGCACGACTAGCACGGAACCACCCAAGTTGTCGAAATCACAACTCAAAAAGCTGCAAAAACATGCGCGCACAGAGAAGCGGAAACAAGCGAAAGCCGCAGCCAAGGCTACGACAGCGGAGAACTCACCGAGGGCCACCCCTTCGTTGGAACAGTCCATCGCACGCTCTGTCGTCTCTGACGAGGAGAGTTTCTCATCTGAAGCAGAGCATGCGCCACCTGGGTCTAGCATTGAGACCGACCAGGAGGACGTTCCCCCTGTCCCAGAACCCCCACGACCTCGTTCTGAATTCAACAGTAATGTTTCAACGGCTGTGAAGTCCGACAGTACGTGAATTTTTGTCCCCAGCGTTTATGTCCTATTGATAGTCCACTCACAGCCTCAAGTCCTTCATTGACTGAGGTACATTCAAAACCTATAACGGAAATCCGGGAACTTACACCTCCGCAATCGCAAACGGATGTCGAGCGTGCCGTGAAGACTAAACAAGACGTTCAGGATGCTGAACGCACAAAGAAGCGTCAAAATCTGCTTACAAGGACATTATGGACGTTCATCATGATCGGAGGATTTATGGGTAACGCTGGTCACCTTTCATTGACAATCTTGAATGCTGACATTAGGTCAGGCCTTCTGCTCATGGGCCACGCGCACTTGGTCATCCTCGTCATGCTATGCCAAACGTTAGTTTACCGCGAGGTCACAGCCCTCTTTTCATTGAAGGATGTGTCTCCCGACACTACGGAATTCGCAGTTAAGGGACACAAGGATCCATGGAGCAAAACCCTCAACTGGTACTTCTTCGCCGTGACCAACTACTTCCTATACGGTGAAAGTATCATATATTACTTCAAGGTAAGTTTTACTCTACTTCGTTGTGACCTTGTGTTGATGTTGTCCCGAAGCACGTAGTGTTCACTGATGGACAGCTGCTTCCATTTGCTACGAATCATCGTATGATCAGCTTCACTCTCTACACCATTGGGTTCATGGGCTTCGTATTGTCACTCAAGAGGGGTTATCTCAAGCAGCAGTTTGGCCTCTTTTGTTGGGTTCATATGAGTTTACTTTTGATCGTGGTGTCCAGGTAGGAACGTTACCTTCGAGCAGGGTCGGGTCTGACGCGTTCTGCAGCCACTTCATTGTCAACAATATCCTTGAAGGACTGATATGGTTCTTTGTCCCTGCCTCGTTGGTTATTTGCAACGACGTGTTTGCCTACATCTGGGGTATCACCCTTGGCCGTACTCCGTTGATCAAGCTCTCTCCGAAAAAGACTGTCGAGGGATTCGTCGGTGCATTCTGGAGCACTCTCATCTTCAGCGTCGTTTGGGGGTCTTACTTCATGCGATTCAACTATATGATCTGTCCTGTCCATGACCTTGGTGTGAGTGTGTGGAGCAACGTTCAATGTGTCCCGAACCCCGTCTTTATCGCTAAAGAATGGGAAATCTGGGCTCCGTTGAGAGTCTTCTTGTCACAACTCGTGCGTGCTGTGTCTAATGTGGAATTCATTGTTCTTGGGCTAAGCGTGTTATTTGCAGCTTGGCCGTCCCGTGACGGTCATTCCTTACGTCCCGTATCAACTTCATCTGCTTGTCTTTGCTATCTTCGCCTCGTTGGTTGCACCATTTGGTGGTTTCTTTGCTTCTGGTTTTAAACGCGCATTCGACATCAAAGACTTCGGTCACAGCATTCCCGGACACGGTGGCATGACGGATCGTATGGATTGCCAGTATGTTAATGTCACCACTTTGCACCGCAAAACTCACATTCGCTAGGTTCCTAATGGGGGTATTCACCTACGTGTACTACAGCAGCTTGATTCGAGAACATCACGTCACTGTGGGATCCATACTGCAAATGATAGTCAGCGGGCTGACCGTCGAAGAGCAACTGGAGCTGATGAGGGACCTGAAGAAGTATATGCAGGGAAGAGGAATTATGACCGTATGATCACAACACTCGCTATTTTAGTCAAGCAATCTCCAATACTATTATTACCCTCAGTAACTATCTCTTGAATGTTGATAATTGCATCCATCGCCTCCAGTAATGGACGAATGTGTCAAGCGATCGCGAATGTTTCCCTCGAGGTTTTCATTGTAGGGAAAGCATATTTGTGGGGCAATACATGCATGCTCATAGGGAGAAGTAGTATGAAAACTGGGAAGATCAGCAAACAAATGCTCCTCATGACCGAGGCTTTTCCTGATGATCATGATCATGAGTGGATAGTGAACAGATAGAAGAAGTTAAGATAGTCCACCTTCTTCTCCTTCCAGAGTGCGAGGAGACCAACGCCAGACACCTTCACAACCTTGAAGCGCACACCAGGAATATCACCCTTGGCTTTACCACTACGACCAAAACCAGAGATGAGGACTTCGTCGTTCTCGTCAACGAAGTTCAGGCAACCGTCATTCTAGCGCACCAGAGGCGATCAGCCACATAGATGCAACGCACGGAGAGAACCTACAGGTACGAAGGCCGTGACTTTTTTACCGTTCTTAATTAGCTGTACACGGACACACTTGCGGATGGCGGAATTGGGCTGCTTTGCCTCAACACCAACTTTCTCGAGGACGATGCCCTTTGCGTGTGATGATCCTCCAGTGGGGGAGGTTTTGAAGACGTTACCAAGGGCACGCTTCTTGTATGACTTGTCCGCCTATACGAACAGATTGTGTGAGACCTGAGGTACTGAGTGATGAGTGCTGATGGAGAGATATGTACCCAGCGGTTTACGCGACGGTCATTGCGGAGTTTGCGAGCGGCTTGAAGTCCACGGGGTTTGTTGGCTGAATGGGAAGTAGGTCAGTGACGGAGGCCTGTACTGTCAGGTATTCAACATACAGCCCATTCTTAAGGTCGGTGAGGTCGATGAGCAGGACCTTGCCTCGACACTGCGCTGGGATACTCGGCGATTTCCGAGTACTATTACAGTTTATCAGCCACATTATTCACATGATATCCCGCATAATAAATGTTACGTAATAACATATCCGATTTATTTCCACGCAACCGTCCATCACTAACCACGTGCTGAGTGGAATCTTCGACATTTCTCTCGTTCGCAGCCCGTGACCCAATATCTTCCATGCACTATGTTCTCATGCCAGGATCGGGCCGTGTGTCGTGTGTATTCGGTTGCAAGCCTGAGTATTAATCTTGGCCATATATTAACCATGTCCAAGTCGATGGTCATGTGTTCGGCCTCAAATCCCTCCAGATCGCTTTCAAGTAGTTGCGTTTAAGTGCAAGTGACTTACACCGACATGTCCATTCAGTACTACCACCACGGACGGTTTCGTGTCGCAGGAGGAATTATTCCGGATGCTGTAACTGCTTATTGCACATACGGAGATCCCAAGAACCCTTGCATAGTCTTCCCCACTTGTTATGGTGGAAAGCTTGACAGTGCGTGGATTATCATTATACGTGTATGAGCTCCACAGGGATGCTTGAATAAGGCAATGGTCTTCTAGGCCAGGAATATCTCGTTGGAGAGGGCAAGGTAATACAGATAAGAATCTTCTGCTTCCTTTGCACGCTTATTTGCGCCATAGGTTTTAGACCCGCGAAAGTATTACGTCGTTACTTTTGCGCTCTTTTCGAACGGTGAAGTGCGTCGAGATTCCCTGACCTCTTTTCTTCGCTGATGCTCAATTGTGAGCCAGTCTTCCTCGCCTTCCAATACTGTGAGTCCCAAAGGATTCAACACTATGTGCATGTGCTGAGCAAGCCTATCCAGCCGGCCCCGTACAATGGGCCATATTTCCCAGCCGTGTCTTATGAGGACAACATGTAAGCCAAACATCCGTTAGACCACGAATCGATTTTGACCATGCATAGTCGTGCCCAGTACACTGTCTTGACCCAGAAGCTTGGGATCCAGAAGGTCTTCTGCGTCATAGGGTTCTCAATGGGTGGACAACAGGTTTGCCCCTAATGACAGTAAACAACCGGAATACTCACCCATATCCTTGACAGGCATACTATTGGCCAGTCGTGTACCCTGATTTTGTAGAAAGGTTAATCCTTGGATCCTTCACTAATAATCATTGCTCTGACTTCCACCCCCCGGCAAGATTCGTTGCTATCTGCGGATCTGCGCGGACGAGCCCTCACAACAAAGCGTATGCTGCCACCGTCCGCAATTCTGTCATATTATGACCGCATCTTTCAGCTTCCTCGAGGGCCCGAAAGCGGCGTTGACAGCTTCTAAGGACTTTGACGATGGGCACTACAGGACCACGCCCCAACATGGGATTCGTGCCTTTGGTCGCGCGTATAGCGCGTGGGCGTACAGTCAAGAGGCCGGTATCTTTTACTCTTTCTGTCGCTTGGCGCGTGCACTAATTGTCCCAAAGTGGTTCCGCAAGAAGCTTTACTTGTTTGACGGAACGTGAGTAGTTTTTGGAACTGTTACCCCGAATCCACACATCCCTTTATATAGATACTCTGACCTTCACGTATTCCTGCGTGAGGAATGGGAAGCAGGATTCTTGACTGGCTGGGATGCGAATGATCTCCTTACTTTGCTGCACACTTGGCAAGTCGCCGACGTTTCCACGATCCGTGACAATGGAGACCTCGGAAAAAGTCTGAGCGCAATCAAGGCCAAGGGACTAATCATGCCTTGCAAGACCGACCTCTATTTCCCTGTAAGTCTTTATTAGACACAGGGGTTCTCTTATACTGATATCCTATTCATTTGAACAGCCGGAAGACAGTGAGAACGAGATGCGGTACCTGAAGTATGCAAAGCTTGTTGTTATTCCCTCTATCTGGGGGCACATGGGTGACGCTTCCTCTTTTCTGTTTTCCTCTTTCTATTGATGAACGTGCTACCATTGCAGCCGGAGGTGGTGTCAACACCGAGGACGACAAGTTCCT
>JBBPQZ010000164.1:0-22762 GCA_038092795.1 Boletus rubissimus
CGGCACGTGCCTTATCGAGCTCCATAGGAGCTCCACGTCCTGGGAACACGCCTGGCGCGTTCGGGTGGGGGGCTGCGGTGGCAGTGGGAGGAGGTCCGGCCGGCGGAGTGTATTGAGCCAGAGGTCTTCGCGGGATAAAGCGTTGGGGCGTGGGGTTGGGACGGACCATCTGATTTCGCTCCCCTCGTTCTCTAAGGATCTCCTGAGTCTTTTGGAGCGCTTCCTCCCATTCGAATAGATCCTCGGAGTCGACCAAGGCGTGATTGTTATCCTCCGCGTGATTCACCAGTACCTGCCACGCACATCGGCGAACTTGATCCACCAGCGAACGCCCATTCGCGATGGTATCATATTCAGCCTCGTCTGCGTACTGGTACAGTTTGGTGAAGAAGTCCTCAACGGAGTCGTTCCCTTGTCGAAGCGCAAAGAGCTTCGTTTGGGCCTTTCGCTTTAGGCCGGCTGGTTGGAACGCTCGTTTAAGGTTTGCTTCGAACGTCTCGAACGTCTGATGCTCGTTGATCTTGCGTCTGATCTGGAGGTCTGCCCACTGCCCAGCGGGGTTTTCTCCTTTCATATACGAGGTCGTAATCAGGATTTTGACGGGAGGATGGTTCGTTTTTGAAGCCCTGCATGTAGACAGTCACCTGCCTCCACCATGACTGGAACTTCTCCTTATCGCCCGCGTAGAAGTCGGGCTTTGCGTAGATGGATTTTCCGAGCTTTTTGTCTCCCTCGGCTTTGGGGCGGATTGGTTCGTGAGGGCGGAAGGGCTGGCCCGGTGGGTGTCCTTCGCTGGACGGAGATGATGGTGGCGAAGGTGGGTCTTTCGAAGGTGGTGGTTGGGCCGTTGGGATTGGTGAGCGACGGAGGTGGAGGGGCGGCATGGGTTTGTCTGGGAACTCCCAAGCATAGGCATACCTCCACGTGAGGTACTCGAAATTGAGATGCGCTTGCTCCGCTTGTTCATCTGTGAAAACACGCAGTGGGTTCGCGGGTGGAAGGATGGGCCGGTGTACCAGGGGGCGAATAGGGGCTTTTGCGACGGGAGTTTTGCTAGTTCCTTCCATCGACACAGGTCCTTGGTAACGCTATTGGATATGAGCTATTTCCTTACAGAGGAACTGATGAAGGGTATCAAGGTTGATGAAGTATTCTTGAGTGTGAGCAGAGGTGAGATCTCGTTCTGGATAGATGGAGATGTTGGGATGATAGTCTTTGTTGGTGAAGAACAGAGAAACACTAGTAGTAGTGCTAGGGGCATTATTGTTGTTATAACTTATCGCCGAAACGTCTAGTCAATCCACAAGACTCAGATGATGCTTGCAGGATACATGATTCCTGGCTCAAGATAGAGGATATGGGAGTCTTCTCCACTCAACACAGTCTACAATGGCCAGAAGACCAAGGCAATGACTATCGTAGTGAACAAAAATGGATTAGACTGGGGATACCAGTCGCAAAGTGCTACTTTATATACTGTATAGGCGTGCGCACAGACCATGCTATGTGTGGGATGGGTTACCATAAATAGACTAAGTGATACCATGGTCGTGAGAGAGAGATAACAGAAATTAAAGGGGCTGTGAAAGAAGAGCAGAAATTAAAAGAGCAAGGTCACCTCATGGTATGATGTCGTTAGCTTTAGACCTGGTCATGTGAGGGTTACCATGGTCACGTGCACAGATCATGTGACTGGAGAAAAAAAGAGTACAAGTCCGAAAAGTTTTGAAAATGTTCATATTATAACAATTGTAGCAGAACTCCACAAGGGGCAGGAGTTCAGACCAGTTGTCCTGCTGGTAGTTACAATAGATGTGGAGGTACTGCTTGAGAGTCTGGTTCATCTGCTCTGTTTGGCCATCTCCTTCCGGATGATAACCGGAGGTGAAGTGGAGTCAGATATCCAGAGCTTTTCCTAAGGAACAGAAGAAGTAAGTGACAAACTTGGTTCCTCGATCAGAGGTGATGTGGGAGGGAACTCCATGCTTTGAAAAGACATGGAGGAGGAAGAGTTTGGTGAGCTCCAGGAACATGATCATGTCATGAGTGGGAATGAAGATATATTGTTTAAAGAGACAGTCTACGACCACAAGTATTGCCATAAATCAGAGGACTTGGGAAGTTGTTTGATGAAGTCCATGGAGATAGAGTTCTATGGCTTCTTGGAGATGGGGAGCTGCTTCAGGAGTCCATAAGGGCAGTGCTAGGGAACCTTTGCACAGCCACAGAAGATGCAGGAGGAGACATAGTCCTTGATGAACATCCTGATACCTAGCCAAGTGTATTTGTGGCAAATCAATTCCAACGTCCAATTCTGGCCGAAATGCCCAAAGAGAGGATGATTGTGTTTGCATTGGAGGACATGGAGTCAGAGGTCATTAGAGTCAGGGACATAGATGTGGTTATCTAAATGAAGGAAACCATCGGAATCGACTGACCAACGAGAGTCAGGAGGTTTGGGAGTGGACATATGGAGTTCAGCGAGAGAGTTGGAGGAAAAGGCAGAGAGAATGTTGCTGTGAAGCTGCTCAATGTTATAGAGGGTGCTTGTCCGGAGGACCAGAGCAGCGAGAATGATAGCTTATAGGGATGTAGTGAGCTGTTCTTGGGTGAAAATGGGACAGAAATTATGGGGATTGACATGAGCATAGTTCTTATCCCCCTCTTTGGGATAGTGTTATGACTACCTGGGGTAGGAGTAATCGTTAAAGCCTTTGATAAACAAGGGTTCACTTGGAGAGTGAAAATGTGGGCTTCCAACAAGGGAATTCCTCCATTGGTGGTTATCAAGGGGATTCCTCAATGGTAATGACAAGTGGGACACAAGTCATTCAGAATCAGTCTAGGGGTTTTCTGACTGAGGGAACAAGGTTGAAAGAAGACGAGGTAAGTAACTAGATTGCTAGTAGCAACAAGATTACAAGGTAACTTGAAGGAGGTCTAAACTAGTGATCATAGTAGTAGCCGAGTCATTTAAGTAAACATTCCTATGGCACATGGACCTAAGCCGAAGTGGAGAGAATCCTAAAAAAGTATATGCTGATGCATTATGGAACTGAGAAGATGCATAGCGGAATCGAAGAAGTCCATAAAAGAAAAGCAAGTAATGGAATTGAAGGAACCCAGAAATGGAAAGATGCATGCAGAGAAGATCAGAAGGGAAGCATGCAACTGCTATATTGTGGGAGAAGCAACGGAAAAGGAAAATAGGATATGCCATGGGTATGAAGGAAGTTGGAGAAGCCAATGGTGGAGAAAAGAAATATAGTCCAGTGGTTGTCCTAGGATGCAACAGATGAGGGGTCCTAGGATGGATGGTAGTACATGGATAGAGCAGAGGTGAAAAAGAAGTACAAAAAAAAGAAGAAGTTGTAACATTATCCCCTTTGTAGCATCAAGATTATGGCATAGACAAAGACAATTCGGACATGAGAGTGCACAGCAGCTTGACCATGAACGATCTAGTAGAGAATGGGCCTACCAACCAGGGAGCCGGTGATGTTACCATAACCAGTATCATCGATGCAGTCTTCCTCATCAGAGTAATTTCAGTTGATGAGGAAAGAGGGGGAATGACGTTTTGGAAAACGTCAGAGGATGGGAAGGGCATCACAAGGAGTGGGAGGGGTGCCTTGGCAACGAAAGAAGTTGGCGCCATGATGAGATCGTCAGCATCTGAAAGAGGACAAGAATGTAGACAAGGGGGTGGATGAGGAGGACATTGATTGTTGCCTTGGCGGTACTATGCGACGAGGTGGAGGAGAGGAAGTGCGGCGGTGAAGGGGACAATTGATGAGGATATGCCCAGGGGCCCAGTGAAGGCATGTAGTACACTGGTGTATTGGGCAGTCACATTGAAAGTGACCTACTTGTCCACAAGAGTAGCAACGTTCTTGGGCTCGGGGGTGCAAGTTTGAAAGGGGAAGACAACTGTCAGCGCCAGTCCAGGTGCTTTCAATCCATTGCATGAGACGATCCTTATCAGAGTGAAGGAGCATCAAAGACGTGGAGGGGGTGGTTGGTGTGGTTGGAGCTGAGACGATCTGAGGGACCAGTGTGGGTTCTACTGTGGTAGGTCTCTTGATCTCAGGCAGGGTGACTGTGGGTGCTGCACGCTCTTGGGTGTATTAGTGTTCTATGGCTAATGCTTTGTAGAGTTTCCTGGTAAGGGGACGAGTCTGGGTGGCCGTGGCAAGGAGATATCACTGTAGGTCACATAGGAGGGTAAGCATGCCTAATTGGTGAAGGGCGACAAGGAGGCGGGATTGCACCTGCATGGTGTTGTGGTAAATGAATTGGGCGACATACAACCAGTTGGCATTGGTGGTGAAAGTGTAGGCAAGAGTGATGATGTTTAGGTTGGCAAGGTAGGCGCTATAAAGCGCATAGAGGGGTGACGTCGCATCTAGGTAACAGTCTATGGTGGTGGCAAGACCTGGGTCAGCGATGAGCTCTGTAAGCTTATGAATCTCAAAGATGGTAGGGGGACCATCACTGAGACAATACGTGGTGGTCGGGACATCTACGGAAAGAGAAGCTTGTTCAGCAACATGTTCAGGGCTATCTGCACACTCCATAGGAGGAGTAAGAGGGCATTGTGCAGCAGCATCAGGGATGGTAAGACTATCGTAGGGAACAAGTGGGAAAGAATGTTTGAAAGAAGAAGAAGAAGGAAATGGAGGAGAGGACACATCACGATCTTCTGGAAATAGGGTTTTGTTCTCATGGGGTGGAGAAGGGATGGCAAGTGGCGAGGCATAGCAGGAAGGTACTTGGTAACGTTTGTAAACCTAGGCAATGGAAAGGGTTAAATGAGGAATTTCAGCTGTAGAGGTGAATTCAATGGCCATGTTAGTTCTGGGAGGAAAAGGAGAAGACAGAGGAAAACAAGGCTTTATATTCTTTGAGGACAGAGGCTGCATTCATCAGATTCCATTCTGGGATCCAGGAGTCTTCTTTGGCTGTGTACCCTTTCCAACAGATCAGGAAGAAACATCTCTCCTTTGATCCTTGATGTTTGATGATTTTTTCTATTTCATATTCTTCTTCGCCATCAATTAAGTCTGGAGGAGGCATAGGGTAGTTAGCCCCATGAGTGTCATTCTCGTGGTATGGCAAGAGGAGGGATGTGTGGAATACCAGGTGGATTTTCCAGATCTTCGGGAGGCACAGCTGATAGGTGATCAGGAATAATACTTTGGTGATGGAAAAGGATCCCTCTCATTTAGAGGTGAACTTGGGATTGGCAATGGAGCGCTTTAGGTTCTGGGCCTCAAGTCATACCCTATTCTCTAGGGCAAAGGGTTTGAAATGACGGCGGGTACATGCAGACATGGTTTGACGTGCCAGCTCATGGGAGGCTAGAGCTTCATCACGGGCAGGTGTTAAAGCCTTTAGGCGAGTTTCTACTGCAAGGAGATCCAAGTTAGCAATAACCAGAGGTAGGGCATGAGGTTTATATCCCATCATGAGAAAGAAAGGGGATTTGCCGGTTACTGAGTGCAGGCAGTGGTTATGGGCAAATTCAGCATGAGAGATGGAGTCTGCCCACGACCCAGGGTTAGATCTGCAATAGATGCAGAGGTAGGTTTCGACTTCTTGGTTTATGCATTCTGTCTCGCCATCGGTCTGTGGGTGGTATATGGTGGAAAGGGATAAGTCATATCTAAGTAGTCTCTCCAGTTCGTGGGCAAACGAACTCGTGAACTGGGGTCCTTGGTCAGAGATAATCTTGTCATAGAGATCAAAGTGGAGGAAGACTTTATGAAAGAAAAGGGCGGTGATGCCCTCAGTAGTGATAGTTTTCTTAGTAGGGCATAAAATTACCCCCTTTGTAAGCCCATGGTTGGCCATGACCAAGAGCAAATCAAAGCCTGAAAAGGAGACCAGGAGGTTGGTGATCAGATCACAGGAGATCTGTTGGAATGGGTGAGATATGGACAATTTAATCGGAGTGAGGGGAGGAATGAAGGGATGAGTATTGGATTTTGCCTGTTGACAGATGGTGCAATCCTTAACATAGCGATGAACGTAGGTGGTGAGGCTGGGCCACCAAAACTCAGTAGTGACAAGCTGACAGGTTTTGAGAAATCTGGGGTGACCAGCGGTGTTGTGATCATGGCAATGCTGCAAGATGGAGCAGTGAAGGGTGTTATTGGCCGGGACATAAATGTGGCCTTAATAAGTGAGAATGCTGGCATCAAGTTGCCAGTCAGCAAAATGGGAGCGGAATGCAGGGGGAATGTTCTCATTCATGGATTGGAGGGCTTGGCAAACCAGGATGTTGGACTTGGAGGAGTCTTTGATGCATTCATGAAGTGCAGTGTCAATAGTGTTGACAAAAAGAGAAGGCAGAAGAAGGGTTCACCTTCTCATTTGCATCACTGGATCCTCTCTTAAAAGGTCTACTGATACCAATATGATCAGGTACAAGAAGAGGACTATCTATATGTCTTTAACTTTGAATGAAACCCAGACTTAAATCTTCCTTTCCTCTATCCCAGATCCACTCTTCACCATCCCACCAGATATGTCTAGTCATGCAACTCCTGCACCATATGACCAGGCTAGCCACCCTCCACCCATCTCTAGAATTGGGATACAGTCCCCACAACCCCTAATTGCCTTTTCAATGCAAGGACTCTGTTAAGACTGGATCAACTCTGGTACAAACTCTGAAACTCTGGAGCTATGTCTGAGGAAAGGGAATGGGACTTCAGCTTCACCATATGTGGTGCGCCCTTGTCAGAGTCTGGTGTTCTGGATTTGCAAAGATGGTTGGAGGTGGTTGGAGGTAGGCCAAGGGTTGGGGACAACCTAAAGTCAATCAGAGAAAGGTCAGAGAAGAGTCATCAAGACTCAGACAGAAGTTAATGGAGGTGGAGGTGAGTCTAAGATGATATTTGAACTGGAGTACAAGCCCTATTGGTACGACTTTATATACGGAGTAGAAATGGGTGATGGAGTAGTAAAGTCCAGGAGTATGAGTATTTTCAAGGGTATGAGTATTTTCAAGGGGAGGAGTATTTTCTAGGGTAAGTAATGAGACGAAGGAATGTAACCAAAAGGGTCAGCGGGTTACTACAACAAAGTCAGGAAAAACGGAGATGACAGGATATAGGGTAGACAGAAGTGAAAAGGGATTGGAAATACACTATACAGGATATATGAGATGGAGAGACAACTCCAGAGGTCCGGAGTTGCAATATAGATGAAATAGGTCCAGAGTTGGCATATAAAGCGCTGGAGTTGCTGGAGTTGGACTTGTACAAATTTTGGGATATGACAAACTCATCTCAGCATTAGCAGACATATAAATGAGGGACCCAGCACAAGTTCACACCCCAACTGCCTGCCTGTTATGACTATCTGGGGTAGGAGTAATCACTAAGGCCTTCAATAAACAAGAAGTTGCTTGGGGAGTGACAATGCAGACTTCTGACGTGGGGATTCCTCCTATTATGATATGAACATTTTCAAACATTTTCGGACTTGTACTCTTTTCCTTTCCAGTCACGTAATCTGTGCACATGACTGTGGTAACCCTCACATGACCAGGTCTAGAACTGATGATGTCATACCACGAGGTAACTGTGTCCTTTTAATTTCCACTCTTCTCACACAGCCCCATTAATTTCCGTTATCTTTCTCTCACGACTGTGGAACCACTTAGTCTATTTATGGTAATCCCTCCCATGCATAGCATGGTCTGTGCGTGTGCCTGTACAATATATAAAGTAGTACTTTGCGACTGGTATTCCCAGTCTAATCCATTTTGTTCACCACGCTAGTCATTGCCTTGGTCTTCTGGCCATTGTAGACTGTGTTGAGCGGAGAAGACCCCCATACCCTCATCTCTTTGAGCCAGGAATAGTGTATCCTACAAGCATCGTCCAAGCCTTGTGGAAATGACTAGACGTTTTGGCGATAAGTCATAACACCTCCAGCAGTGGTTATCAAGGAGATTCCTTGAAGGTAACGACAAGTGGGATGTGAGTTGTTCAAGGATTGATCTAGGGGTTTCCTAATCGAGAGTGCAAGGTTTGAGAGAAGACGAGGTAAGCAACTAGATTGCTAATGGCGATGAGATTATAAGGTAACTCGAAGGAGGTCTAAACTAGCAATCATAGTGGTAACCAAGTCAATTAAATATGTATTCCAATTGTGCATGGACCTAAGTCAAAGCAGAGAGGATCCTAGAAAAGTATATGCTGATGCATTATGGAAATGAGAAGGCACATAGCAGAATCAAAGGAATCCTAGAAAGAAAAGGGTATAACAGAATCAAAGGAAACTGGAAAAGGAAAGACACGTGCAGGGAAGATCAAAAGAGAAGCATGCAGCTGTTACACCACGGGAGAATTAATGAGAGGAAAAGGAAAGTAGAATGCACCACTAATATGGAGGAAGTCAGAGAAGCCAGTAGCAGAGAATAGGAAAGTAGTCCAATGGTCGTCCTAGGATACAATAGATGAGAGGACCTAGGACAGATGGTAGTACATGGATTGAGCAAAGGCGAAAGAGAAGTATGAAGAAAAGAAGAAGTTGTAACACTGTCCACTGGCTAGACCAGAAGTGGCAACAGTTGTCAGCAGACCAAATATGGTGTTCAGAGATGTGGATATGAGGTTTGAGTACCACCTCTGGAGGAATAAGTATATAGACCTCTACCCCGGTCACACACCACCTCCACCAGATCTTCCTCCATGAATCCCAAGGTCACCAAGAGGCTCCTTGCCACCACAACCTCCACCACTGACAGGAAATCCTCCACTACCACCATCACCAAGCACCAGCCCAGACCACCACATTGAAGTCCCTTTTAGACCTGGCCAACCATTCAGGGCCTGGGAATCTACTGACAAAAAGATCGGGAAATCAATTTACACAAAACCTAACTTTTATAAGGGAGATAAAGAAAGATTCCTATCTTGGTGAAGGAGCATGATGGTGTACATGAGAGGCTTCAAAAGCCCATCCTTGAGTCATCAAAAGATCCTAATCACCACATCATATATGAAAGAAGAAAACCTTGCAAAACGATGGGCTGATCTCCAAATAAGGAGAAAGATAGACAAGCACCAGACATTTGTGGTCTTTGAGGTCAACCTTAAAAAAGTGTTCCAGCCAGCTGGCTTGAAATGAAGAGCTCAGACTAAGCTCTTCAATCTCAAGCAGGGCAATGACTCAATAAAGGATTTTTTCACCAAGCTTCACTAGTATGCAGATGAGGTAAAGTATGACACTATTGCCAATAGAAGAACTTTGGTTGATCAGATCTGCCGATGTGCCAAGCAGATGCTGGTGAATCATGTGGAGGATAACAATCATGTGTTAGTGAATTCAGAGGATCTCTTCAAATGGGAAGAAGTTCTGTGTCATATTCTAAAATTCATACAAGTCCAACTCCAGCAACTCTGGCACTCTATGTGCCAACTCCAGATCTATTTTATCTATATTACAACTCTGGACCTCTGGAGTTGTCTCTCCATCTCATATATCCTATATAGTGTATTTCCAATTTCTTTTCACTTCTGTCTACCCTGTATCCTATCATCTCTAGCCTCTCTGACTTTGTCATAGTAATCCGCTGACCCTTTTGGCTATATTCCTCTGTCTCATTACTTACCCTAGAAAATACTCCTCCCCTTGAAAATACTTGGACCCCTGAACTTTACTACTCCATCTTCTGTTTCTACTCTGTATATAAAGTCGTATCAATAGAGCTTGTACTGCAGTTTGAATATCATCTTAGACTCACCTTCACCTTTGTTGACTTCTGTTTGAGTCTTGACGACTCATCTTTGACCTATCTCTAATCAACTTTGGATTGTCCCCAATCCTTGATCTACCTCTGACCATCTTCAACTATCTCCACAAATCTGGGACACTAGACTCTGACAAGGGCACACCACATATGGTGAAGCCAAAGTCCCATTCTTTTCCCTCAGATATAACTCCAGAGTTCCGGAGTTCGTACCAAAGTTGACCCAGTCTTAACAGCCTGTAGAAGACAGAGGAAATCCTCAAGGAAAGAGGTGAATGAGCTGTGGCAACCCATCTTGCTCAGTTCATATATGAACAACAACACTTCATTCCAAAGAAACTGTTACGACTACCCGGGGTAGGAGTAATCGCAAGGGCCTTCGATGACTAGGAGTCGGGTTGAAGTCCGACAATGCGGTGGTTCTAACGTGGGGTTTCCTCCGTTAGCAAGAGTCGAGGGGATTCCTCGAAGATATCAGTAAGCCAAGGGCGAACCGATCAAGGGTAGTCGGATTGAGGGCCGACACGCAGTACTTCTGTTGTGGGGATTCCTCCAACGGTGGACAAGGATATCGACAAGTTGAAGAACAAGTCGATCAAGGAAGCGATCTAGGGGTTTCCTAATCGCAGGGCGAGTAAGACGAGAGAAGCAACTGAATTGCTAGTGGCGATGAGATTACAAGGGTAACTCAAAGGAGGTTTAAACTAGCGATCTAGGTGGTACTTGAGTTGTTTATATACGCAGTCTCCTCGCGCACGGACCTAAGTAAGAAATGTGAGGAAGACTAGAAAAGAAAGGGTTATGCGTTACGGATCAAAAGAAGACGCATAACAGAATGGAAGGAAACCCGAAAAGGAAGGACGCGTCATGATGAAGAGCAGAACACGTGGCCGTCGTATCACGGGAGAATCAACGAGACAAATATGGTAAGAGGATGCGCCATGGGTACGGAGATAGTTGGAGAAGCCAATGGCAAAGAAAAGGAATATAGTCTGTGGGACGTACTAGGATCCTTTGGATAAGGGGGCCTAGTACCGATGGTAGTACATGGATTGAGACGAGTCGAAAGAGAAGTACGAAGGAAAGGAAAAGTTGTAACATTACCCCCTTTGTAGAGTCAAGACCACGGCGTAGACAAAGACATGCCGGCCATGAGAGCGCACAGCAGCTCAACCATGGGGGAGTCAGTAGAGAACAGGGCTGCCAACCGGGGAGCCCGTGATGTTACCCTAACCGGTATCATCGATACAATCTTCCTCGTCAGAATAGTTTCTATCGACGAGGGAAGAGGGAGAGTGGCGTTGAGGAAATTGACGAAGGACGGGGAAGGAGTGACGAGGGACAGGGGGTGTTCCCTGTCGACGAGAGGAGTTGGTTCTGCGACGGGAACGATGGCGTCCGGAGGAAGATGAGGACGTTTGGGTAGACGAGGAGGAGGAGGATTGCTGCCTCGGAGGGGGAACATGGCAAGGCGGTGGGGAGGCGGTGCGATGGCGGAGAGGGCAATGGGCGAGGATATGCCCGGGGGCCCAGCGAAGACAGGTCGTGCATTGGTACACGGGGCAGTCACGTTGAAAATGGCCGATACAGCCGCAAGAATAGCAACGTTCCCCGACCCAAGGGTGGGAGTCGGGGAGAGGAAGACGACCGTCAGCGCCGGTCCAGGCGCTTTCGATACATTGCATGAGGCGATCTTCGTCGGACCCAAGAGGGGTTGAAGATGCCGAAGGGGTGGTTGGCGCGGGGGGAATCGCGAGGGCCTGTGAAACCGTAACAGGTTCAGCAGGGGGAGGTCTTTCGACCTTGGCAAGGGAGACTGTGGGGGTCACACGTTGACGGGTGCGACGATGCTCTACAGCGAGCGCTTCATATAGTTCTCGAGTAAGGGGACAGGTTTGGGTGGCCATGGCCAGGAGGTAGCGACGCATGTCACGTAGGAGTGTGAGCATGCTAAGTTGGTGAAGTGCTACCAGCAAGCGGGACTGGGCTTGCATGGCGTCTTGGTAGATGAATTGAGCCACGTAAGATCGGTTAGCATCCACGGTGGGGGCATGAGTGAGGGCGATGATGTTTAGATTGGCCAAATAGGCACTGTAGAGGGCGTATAAAGGGGACGCCGAATCAAGGTAACAGTCTAGGGTGGTCGCGAGACTGGGGTCGGTGATGAGCTCGGTGAGCTCACGGATCTCGAAGATGGTAGGGGGACCATCCGAGAGGCAGTACGCGGTGGTTGGAACGTCTACAGAGAGAGGGGCTTGTTCAGTATCATCTGTAGGGCTAACTATAGACTCCATAGGAGGAGTAGGAGGACGTTGTGCAACAACGTCAACGCAGGTAACACTATCATAGGGAACAAGTGGGGAAGAAGGTACAAAAGAAGGAGAAGAGGGAATTGGAGGAGATGACGTATCATGCTCCTCGGGGAACAGAGTCTGATTCTCGTGAGGTGGAGATGGAATGGCGAGGGGCAAGGCGAAGCCGGGGGATACTTGGTATCGTTCGTAGATTTGAGCAATGGTGAGAGTCAAGCGGGGAATATCTTCAGTGGGAGTGAAGTTGATAGCCATGTTAGTTCTTGGAGGGAGAAGAAAAAACGGAGGGGAACAGGGCTTTATATGCTTTGAGGGCGGAGTCCGCATTTGTGAGGTGTCTCTCTGGAACCCAGGAGTCCTCTTCGGTCAAATACCCTTTCCAATGGATCAGGAAGGAACGCCTTCCGCTTGATCCCTTATGTTTGATGATCTTTTCGATTTCGTATTCTTCTTCGCCGTCTATTAAGTCAGGAGGGGGCGTAGGGTAATTAGCCCCATGAGTATCATTCTCGCGATATGGTGAGAGAAGAGATGCATGGAATACTGGGTGGATTTTCCATGCCTTGGGGAGGCGCAGTTGATACATGATCGGAGATAGTACCTTGGTGACAGTAAAGGGACCCTCTCGTTTGGAGGCGAACTTGGGATTTGCAACGGAACGTTTCAGGTTCCGTGCCTCGAGCCAAACCCTATCCCCTAGGGCAAAGGGTTTGAAGTGTCGTCTAGTTTGGGCTGACATGGTTTGACGTGCCAGCTCATGGGAGGCGAGAGCCTCGTCTTGGGCAGCTGAAAGAGTCTTCAGACGTTCCTCTACTGCGGGGAGATCCGAATTGGCAATGATCGGCAGTAATGCGTGGGGTTCATATCCCATCATCAGGAAGAAGGGTGATTTGCCTGTGACGAAATGGGGGCAGTGATTGTGTGCGAATTCGGCGTGGGAGATCGAATCTGCCCATGATCCTGGGTTAGATCTGCAGTAGATGCGGAGGTAAGTCTCGACTTCTTGGTTTACCCACTCCGTTTCTCCATCAGTTTGCGGGTGGTAGGCTGTGGAGAGAGACAAGTCGTATCGCAGTAATCTTCCCAGCTCGCGTGCGAACGAACTCGTGAACTGGGGTCCTCGGTCAGAGATGATTTTGTCGTAGAGACCGAAGCGAAGGAAAACTTTGTGGAAGAAAAGGGCGGCAACTCCCTCGGCGGTGATGGATTTCTTGGTAGGGCATAAAATTACCCCCTTTGTAAGCCTGTGGTCGACCATGACCAAGAGCGAGTCAAAACCAGAAGAAACTAGGAGGTCAGTGATCAGATCGCAGGAGACCTGCTGGAAAGGGCAAGTGGCGGTGGACTTGATTGGAGTGAGCGGGGGAACGGAGGGGTGTGTGTTGGATTTCACCTGTTGACAGGTGGCACAGCCCTCAACATAGCGACGGATGTAGGCGGCGAGACCGGGCCACCAAAATTCGGCAGCGATGAGTTGACAGGTTTTGAGGAAGCTGGGGTGGCCGGCGGTCTCGTGATCATGGCAACGTTGCAAAATAGAACACCAAAGGGAGTCATCAGCGGGGACGTAAACGCGACCTTGGTAGATCAGGATACCGGCATCAAGTTGCCAGTCGGTGAGGCGGGAGCAGAACGCAGGAGGGATTTCCTCATTCATAGACTGGAGGGCCTGACAAACAAGGGTGTCAGACTCGGAAGATTCCTTGATCCATTCATGAAGAGCGGCATCAATAGTATTAATGAAGAGGGAAGGTGGGAGAAGAGTTACGTCTTCATTGTTGAGATCTGACGCCGGAAGAAGGTCCAGCCATCGAGATAGGGCATCAGGACTGGCAAGTTGCGTGCCGGGAACGTGGATCATTTTAAGATCGAAGTCGGCTAAATCAATTAGCCAATGGGCTTGGCGGCGATTGAGGGTTTGCGGCTGTCGGAAGTAGGTTAGGTTCTTGTGATCCGTGAATGTCTGGATAGGGAAAGCGGAGCCATGGAGATAATGGCGCCACGCTTTCAATCCACAGATCACGGCGAGGAGTTCTCTGTCATAGATATCATAGTTTCGTTCTGCAGGAGAGAACAACTGGGAAATATACAAGCAGGGGTGCCATTCTCCGTTGGCATCGGTCTGGAGAAGGATGCCTCCAGAGGTGTACTTCGAGGCATTGGTGGTGATGGTGAAGGGGGCGGAAAGATTTGGCATTTGTAATACCGGTTTCTTGAGGAAGAGCGCCTTGAGGGTATCAAAGGCGTGGGTGCAGGCGGACGACCAAGACCACGAACTAAGCTTCTTGGTGAGATCTATGAGGGGGCAAGTGATGTTAGAGTAATCGGGGATGAATCTTCGGTAGAAATTGGCAAAGCCAAGGAAAGATCGGACATCTTTGATGGTGGAGGGGACTGGCCAGGAGGCGATTCCGTCGAGCTTGATGGGGTCCATGGCGAGTTGTCCAGGCTTGACAATCATCCCGAGATACTCTACCTCGGTAGTGGCGAATTTGCACTTTTCAAGCTTGAGGTGCAAATCGAGTTTGGTCATGCGTTGGAGAACGCGCTTAGTTCGTTTGGTGTGGGTGGCCTCGTCGGGAGAGGCGATGAGGAGGTCGTCCATGTATATGACAAGCCATCCTTCGGCGATCATGTCGCGAAACGAGTCGTTCATGAATCTCTGAAACGTGGCAGGTGAGTTGCAGAGACCAAAGAACATTACTGTGGGTTCGAAAAGCCCCTTATGGGTAATAAAGGCGGCCTTCCATTGGTGTCCGTCTTTGATTCGGACATTGTTGTATCCCCATCGGACGTCAAACTTGGTAAAGACCTTGGCATCGCGAAGCTTATCGACGAGATCAGATACTAGAGGCAGGGGGTATGCATCACGAACGGTATGTTCGTTGACGTAATGGTAGTCTTGGCAGGGGTGAAGGCCTCCGTCCTTCTTCTTGACAAAAAAGAAGGGTGAAGCTTGCGGGGACTTTGAGGGGCAGATCTTGCTGCAATCTAGATTTTCCTGTAAAAAGGATTTGGTGGCGGCGCGTTCCTCGGGCGAGAGGGGATAGAGTTTCCTGATCTTCAGAGTAAATGAATCTTTGAGGTTAATTTCGTGGTCGTAAGGTCGCGAGGGTGGAACGTGGTCGGTGGCTTCTTTGGAAAAGACAGAAGCGAACTCTGAGTATTCTGCTGGGAGAACTGGTTTAGGTTTCTCCTTCTCAGCAGCCATGGCAAGTTTGGTAGCCTGGGTAAGGCGTCCGATGACCGGGGATCCTTTCGGGATATAGCGAGATCTGCTTTTGATGATGCAGAACATGATGCGAATGTCATTGTCATGTTGGCAATGGGCAGAGGGGTCTCTCCACTCGTTATATTCGAACAAATGAGAGTGGGTGATGGAGTCGACGTGGATATGTCGAGGAGCGCGGGATGGTGGTTTCCAGAATTTGGATGAGTGATGGTCATAATCTGTTGAATGCAAGGCGTAGAGTTCCTTCGACTGGTCGAGACTTTCGGAGAGTGAAAGAGTCCGTTTGGTCCAGTCGATGACAGGGTTGGTTTCTTTCAACCAGGGGAGTCCGAGGAGGACATTGTCATGTCCGAGGGACATAACCATGAAATTGACTTGTCGTGCTATTCCCTCAATATTGAGGAACAGCAAGTAGGAGTATCGGATGGCGCCTTTCTTGTTAAGTGAGTTGTTGGCGTTCCGGGCGTAGATAGGTTTATCAAGCTTCGTGAGGGGAAGCTTGTGTTTGTGGGCGAAGTCCCAGTCAATGCAGGAGATGTCGGCTCCACTATCGATGAGGGCGCGGGTGTCGATGGCTTTGAGTGTGTGCGAGGGTACAATTACTTGAACGGGGATTTGCATTGCTTTGGTAGTAGACGTTACAAGTACAGGTGCATACACAGGAGAAGAAGGGGAGACTCGCATCGAAAAAGTTCCTCTATTCAAAAATCCATCTTCTTGAACCTGACCCTTCTGACCGCTGGGACGTCTTCATCGTCATCGTCTATTTCTTGAAGACGGGGGAGTTCTTCATCGTCATCCTGACCGATCATGTTTATGACCAGTTTGGCAGCTGTGGAAGGGAAGGTGGGGCAGGCAGGGCCGGAGTGACCGGGTTTACAACATCTAAAACAAAGTTTCTTTTCAATACAACGCTTTCTTTCCTCCGGGGTTAACTTTGGGACGCGGATGATGTCAATGTCCATGGCGTCAGGGTCTTTGGCGGTGGTGCGAGAGGGGGAGGAGAAGTTCTGGTGAGGCTGGTACGACGGACGGGAGTATCGGCGCGATAACTCAGCGGCATGATCCCACTGGGTCTGGAAGTGAACAGCTTTCTCATACCAGACATCGATCATAGAGGGAACTTTCTCCATTGACATGATCTTTCTCATAAGGGCGGGAGGAAGTCCGGAAGCGAAGTAAGAGATCAGGACGTTGTCGTCCTGGACTTGAGATGTAGCGACTTTGTTTTTGAACTCGGCTATATAGGAGTTCAGCGAGGGGTTGTAAACGCCGTTTCTACCAATGAGAACGTGTTTCGTGGTGAGCCAGGTGATTGCGTTGTTGACTGTGTCGTGGTGTTCGAACGCGGTCTTGAAAGCTTTAACAAAGTTTTCCCAGGTGCCGATAGCCGCGACGCCTCCAGTGATGGTAGACATCCGGTAGGTGTTGGCCCAAGTAAGGGCAGGTCCCTTAGTCATGAAAGACAGGGCGAAGGCGACCTTTTTGGGGTCGGTATCATAGGTGGCGACATTCACCGTGAGGTAAAACAACACGGTGTTCAACCAGGGTACGGCCTTATCATAGGAACCGTCGAAGATCTCAGGAGTGCCGAGGCGGAGCTCAGTGGTTCGGGAGGACATTATCGGCGAGGACAGAGGTAGGGATGGAAGAGGGGGAGGACAAACAGGAAGGCTAGTAAGAGTGCTAGCGATAGAAGGAACAGCACGAGGGGGACCGGAGTGAGTAGAACGAGTAGGAGTAGGAGAAGAGGGGGTGGTTGTTGGTTCGGAAGGGATGGAAAGGCTACGGGAGAGGGCGGTAGCTAGGTTCCGGTCTCGTTGGTCCGCTGACTGATGGTAAAGGGTTCGTTCGATCTGTGAAGAAAGTTCGTCGGGTTCCTGATCCTCTAGATGAGAAGACTCGTCCGATTCCTCCGGGGAAGAAGGTTCAGCAGGTGTGGGACGGTAAAGTCCCCATGTAGGGTGGTTTCGCTAAGGGTGAATGGTGGAGGCTTACGCGGTGGTAGCCTCGACTAGAGAGTTTAGACCTTTTGTTATGACTACCCGGGGTAGGAGTAATCGCAAGGGCCTTCGATGACTAGGAGTCGGGTTGAAGCCCGACAACGCGGTGGTTCTAATGTGGGGTTTCCTCCGTTAGCAAGAGTTGAGGGGATTCCTCGAAGATATCAGTAAGCCAAGGGCGAACTGATCAAGGGTAGTCGGGTTGAGGGCCGACACGCAGTACTTCCGTTGTGGGGATTCCTCCAACGGTGGACAAGGGTATCGACAAGTTGAAGAACAAGTCGATCAAGGAAGCGATCTAGGGGTTTCCTAATCGCAGGGCGAGTAAGACGAGAGAAGCAACTGAATTGCTAGTGGCGACGAGATTACAAGGGTAACTCAAAGGAGGTCTAAACTAGCGATCTAGGTGGTACTCGAGTCGTTTATATACGCAGTCTCCTCGCACACGGACCGTAGTAAGAAATGCGAGGAAGACTAGAAAAGAAAGGGTTATGTGTTATGGATCAAAAGAAGATGCATAACAGAATGGAAGGAAACCCGAAAAGGAAGAACGCATCATGATGAAGAGCAGAACATGCGGCCGTCATATTGTGGGAGAATCAACGAGACAAATATGGTAAGAGGATGCGCCACGGGTACGGAGATAGTTGGAGAAGCCAATGGCAAAGAAAAGGAATATAGTCTGTGGGACATACTAGGATCCTTTGGATAAGGGGGCCTAGTACTGATGGTAGTACATGGATTGAGACGAGTCGAAAGAGAAGTACGAAGGAAAGGAAAAGTTGTAACAGAAACCTCAGATGCAGTATGCACCACTGTCCAGACCTCCACTGACTGCCACCACAGCCCCCCACCCAAATGCAGCAGGCATATTCCTAGGCTGCGGAGCTTCTATGGAGCTTGATAAGGCATGTGCCAAAGGAATATGCCGAAGGTATGGCAAGCCATGGCCCTACAAAGACCACCCACCACACCCTTGTTGAAAGATCTAAATGATCTTAATGGCCAAAGCCCTAATACTCACCAACGTAGTGGCCTCAAGCCTCAAAGTGAAGGAGCAAACAAAGGAAATTCCAAACGTGAGGCTACAACAAGTAATCTATGGCTCTATATATACTGTTAAGTATTGCACACAGACCATGTCATGTGACCTCTATAAATACTAACCCTGAGCCCAAACCCTATGACCAAATACAAATATAGGTTGATAACATAAATAGATTGTTAAAAGAAAAGATATATGGAATGCTATATAAATAATGATCAAGATGGCAATCTAGATCAGCGATCCAGATGTGATCATGTGAGAACAGAATGGAACAAAATAGGGAGCCACACATCTAGAATGGGGAGATCCGAGATAAGAATCGGAATGAGATCTAATAACCAAATCCAGGAGCAGAGAGACTTGGTGATCGATATAAGGCGGTGACAAGCCTATGGGGAATCCCAAGATATCAATAAGATCTAAACCGTGGAAGTGTACAGCAGCTGCACCAAGATAAGATCATATGGAGAGATAAGACAAGGATGTTGGTTATTTACTAGCTGTTAGCTAAAGGTTGGCTAATGGACTTGGCTAAGACAGATTAGGAATCCTATTCTAGGGTTTATGATAGCAAATGCTACCCCCTTCCTAGGATTACAACAGGGTTTAAGTTAGGGAAATGAGAGCAAATCGTTTCATTCCCCTTTTCCTAAGGTCAGATGTCTCAGCTGACAAAAAGCCAAAAAGTGATGACAAGAGACAACAGGGGTGTCATAGAGTATCTCCTGAGTCGAGACTATATCCAAGCAGATGCATTGAATCCTAGCATCGCCTTGTGCTAGTTTTCTGACATTGTGGTCAAGAACTTTATTATGCAGGCTCTACTGTATGAGAAAGGATGCATAGCTGCCACATTACCTCACTTGTTTCAGTAGGTTTAACATCTTTGGGAATTGATGGGATTAGAATCACAGGAGGTGGTTCAATGATAAGGCAAGGATGGAAATTGATTGGTTGACTAATGGTCGGGAGGTAGTACAGATGTATGAAAGGACTGCTTTATGGGTGAATCACTTCATGACTCTATAAATAGACTGTGATTTTGTTCACTTGGATCTCTACTGAGGTTCTTCCTTGAGTTTTCTTCTGCAGACTCTACTGCAACAACAACAACACAGGTGAGATGGCTTATCAACTGCCATCGAGACAAGGTGGCAACTATCCCTTTTTATTAGGTAGATTTACACCAGCCCAGGCAAGACAAAGTATTACTAAGTGTGACGACTCCACAGACTACAGTTTTACATTGTGTTGGATGTGACATAGAGCACTCAGCAGCTACACATATCAGGGGTGCTAGTTTAAAGATGTTTCTGGACTCGTGCTAGTTTAACCTTATTCTGAAGGTGACATGGAGCACACTGCAACTTACACATGTCCTTGCTTTGGTACAGTTTATGGTCATATTTAGAACTAGTGGTAGTTTAGCCTTGTTCCAGAGGAAACTAGTTTAGGCTCATTTTAGAGCAGTGGTAGTTTAGGCTTGTTCTAGAGCATGAGATGATCTAGACATCGTCAACAACTGTTACAAACTGAGTTGCTCTCATCCATGCATTGGCTTCAGGATGCAGCAGATCTACTTGGTAGTTTCGACCTTTTCAATCTTTGAAGAAGATCTTGTCCTCATGTAGCCAGTATCTGGCTCCTTCTCCATTATCGACAGCAATTCTTTGTTGGAGCATTTCCTTCAACAAATCATAGTTGAAGTTCATTATTGTAAAGGCCCTTGCTATCATTAATTCTTCTGATGATGCGGAGAATGGCCATCAGTTCTCTTTAGAATTTGGTGATGGAGCATATTGTTGAATGTTACACTATCTCTATATGTATATTAGTTCACATGTTCTCTGTATGTAAATACAAATTCAGCTCAGCTGAGTTCTAATTGATCTTTGACTTGAACTATTGCACTACAGCAAGTGTCTCACCACTAAGGTATATAGCTGTGCTAGACTCTGTCATTATATGCCAGCTTCAACAGGTTATGAGCCCTGGCTGTGCTTTATGCATGGCGATCATGCCTTCTAGTGGATGCATTTTTATGCTTCACTATTTGCTTATACTTAGTGCATTTTTATGCCTAGTTAGTTCAAATACAGACACATCTATGCATCTTAACATTGGATTGCCATGATGCACTTTATGCACTCAGGTGTAAAAATGTCACCTGGATATTTCAGGGGAAGACCATGTCACTATGGTGACAGGGCTCTGAAAAAAGTGTTCAGGAATGAGCAATTTACTTCACCCCTATTTTCCTTTGATTATGGTACAGTATTGATGACTTTACATTCCTAAGAACTCACCCTCAAAATGTCCTCTACTCTCAAAGATATTCCTTGCTTCAATGGCACCAACTACCAGACTTGGTGTAACAATATGGATGCCTTTCTTCACTCTCAAGATGTATGGGCGGTCTTCTGATCAGATTGTCTAGACCACAAATACAACGAGAAAACCAAGGAGATCATCATTGATCATTCTGCTGCCATTGAAGCCTGGAACAAAAAGGACAACAAAGCCACTAGCTTTATCAGACTCAAACTCGAGTGACACATCTCTGCTCACTATGAAAGCGCATATAATGCTCCTCAGCTCTACAAGAAGCTCAAGCAAGATTACACTGCTCCGTCCATCTCTTTAGCTTTTTGTTATAATATGAACATTTTCAAACTTTTCGAACTTGTACTCTTTTCTTTTCCAGTCACGTGATCTGTGCACGTGACCATGGTAACCCTCACATGACCAGGTCTAGAACCAATGACGTCATAACACGAGGTGACCTCGCCCTTTTAATTTCCGCTCTTCTCTCACAGCCCCCTTGATCCCCGTTGCTTCCTTTCTCACACTCGTGAGAACACTTAGTCTATTTATGGTAGTTCATCCCACGCATAGCATGGTCTGTGCGCGCGCCTGTAACATATATAAAGTAGCACTTTGCGACTGGTAACCCCAGTCTAATCCACTTTGTTTACCACTATAGGCATTGCCTTGGCCTCTTGGTCATTGTAGCCTGTGTTGTTCGGAAAGGACCCCCATACCCTCCTTCATCGAGCCAGAAGTCGTGTACTCTGCGAGCAGATACCTGAGCCTTGTGAAGTGATCAGACTCTTCGGAGATAGTTCATAACAATCATTGGTATTCTTCTCAGAGAGATTTAGGCTAGGTGTCAGTCACAAGCATGGCCAATCCAGCAGCCAGATAGCTACATCAAAGCACTTATCATTGAGTGCTACAAGCAGCTTAGGACTGTATGAAGGAAAGCACAATCAAAGCTGACTGAGAAAGGAGTCATAGAGACATCATCAGAGACAAAGACTCAGCTTATCACTGAAAAAGATGCAGTATTGAAGGTGAGCCACCAGACTACTTACTGTTGCAATGTAAGTTACATTCACAAGCTAAAACTAGGCTGAATCTGGATATATGTATAGAAATATATCTGACAGATTATAGTGCTCAATCATCTAGTCCAACTGAAGACTAAAGAACATAAAGATGACCTTGTGCATGAGTATGGTTGATGTCATATCCCATAAATCCACAAGTCCACCTCTGACACCTCCAACACCTCCAGTGCACTGTGTGCTGACCTACACCAAGTTGAATTGATGCATGGCCATGATAGAAGGATCCAAGGAGTCAAAATTCATACACTTCTTATGGTCAGAATTCCACAAAGCTTTAGGGATGGATAGTCTATAATATGAACTACCTTTTCCTAGATTTTCTTAATTTTCCCACCATTTTCTGGGGAGATATTAACTTATCTTTCCAACCCATTCTCATATAGTGATAAAACTTGTTGTTATAATATGAACATTTTCAAAACTTTTTGGACTTGTATCCTTTTCTTTTCTCAGTCACGTGACTGTGCACATGACCGTGGTAACCCTCACCTGACCAGGTCTAGAACTAATAACATCATACCATGAGATGACTGTACCCTTTTAATTTCCACTCTTCTTACACAGCCCCATTCATTTCTGTTATCTTTCTCTCACGACCATGGCATCACTTAGTCTATTTATGGTAACTTCTCTCATGCATAGCATGGTCTGTGCGCATGCATGTACAATATATAGTGGCTCAAAAAACTGTCTGCATGTTTGGTCATTTTTTACTAAATGCGATAATTTCCAATAACCCCTAATCCTAGCTCTAAACTCTAAGTGTATGAAATGAAGTACATACTCTTTGCTTTCCATTGGTACAAGGTTCATGAGAGTTGAATAAAATTTGATGAAATGACAGCCATTTCAAAACAATGACTTATGCGGACAGTTTTTTGACTTTATATAAATTTAGGTATCTAGTACTTGGTATGGGCTCCTTTGGCCTTGATTACTGCTATAATACTTCTAGGCATGTTTTCCATGGTGTCTACCACCAACCTTCCCA
>JBBPQZ010000165.1:0-22682 GCA_038092795.1 Boletus rubissimus
CACCGGACTCTGACAAGGGCGCACCACATACGGTGAAGCCGAAGTCCCATTCCCTTCCCTCGGACATAACTCCGGAGTTCCGGAGTTCGTACCGGAGTTGACCCGGTCTTAACAGATGACAACATCCTGATCTTTTACTTTGCTTCTGGACTTCCCCCTGCTCTCATGGGGAAGATCATGTCCATGGAGAAAGTTCCTTCTACTATCGAAGTCTGGTATGAAAAGGCAGTTCACTTCCAAACCCAGTGGGACCATGCTGTTGAGCTATCGCGGCGCTATACCAAACCTTTGTACCAACCCCATCAGAACTTCTCTTTTTCTTCCTGAATCCCCGCCAAAGACCCTGATGCCATGGATGTTGATGTCATTCACATACCTAAGATGATCCTGGAAGAAAGGAAGCGTTGTTTCAAGAAAAAACTTTGTTTCAGATGCTGTAAACCTGGTCACTCCTCCTCCACCTGCCCCACTTTTACAACTGCCAAACCTGTCATAAAAACGATTGGTCAGGATGACAATAAAGAACTTCCTCACCTTCAAGAGATAGATGATGACGATGAAGATATCCCAGCAGTTAGGAGGGTGAGGTTCAAGAAGATGGATTTTTAAACAGGAAAACTTCTTTGATGCGAGTCTCTCCCTCTTCTCCCATGTATGCACCTGTACTTGTAACATCCACTACCAAAGCAATGCAAATCCCCATTCAAGTAATCATACCGTCGCACACATTGAAAGCCATTGACATCCGCGCCCTCATTGATAGTGGAGCTGACATCTCCTGTATCGACTGGGACTTTGCCTGCAAGCACAAGCTTCCCCTCACAAAGCTTGACCACCCGATCTATGCTTGAAACACTGACAACTTCCTTAACAAGAAAGATGCTATTCAATACTCCTGCTCACTATTCCTCAACATTGAGGGAATTGCATGACAAGTAAACTTCATGGTCATGTCTCTTGGGCATGACAATGTCCTCCTTGGACTTTCTTGGCTGAAAGAAGTCAACCCTGCCATTGATTGGACCAAACGAACTCTTGCCCTCTCCGAAAGCCTCGACCAATCAAAAGAACTCTATGCCTTGCACTTGACAGATTATAACCATCACTTGTCCAAATTTTGGAAACCTCCACCCTGCACTCCTCAACACATCCATGTTGACTCCATTATTCACTCCCATCTATTCGAGTATAATGAATGGAGAGACCCCTCTGCCCACTGTCAACACAACAACAACATCCACATCATGTTTCGCATTATCAAGAGTGGATCTTGATATATTCCAAAAGAATCCCTGGTCATCGGACGCCTCATCCAGGCTACTGAACTTGTCATGGCTGCTGAGAAGAAGAAACCTAAGCCAGTTCTTCCGGCAGAATACTCTGAATTTGCTTCCATCTTCTTAAAGGAAGCCACAGATCATGTACCACCATCGTGCCCTTACGACCATGAGATTAACCTCAAAGAATCATTTACCCTGAAGATTGGAAAACTCTACCCCCTCTCACCCAAGGAATGCACTGCCACTGAGTTCTTTTTACAGGAGAATCTAGATTGTGAAAAGATCCACCCCTCAAAGTCCCCTCAAGCATCCCCAGTCTTCTTCATTAAAAAGAAGGACAGTGGCCTTCATTCCTGCCAAGACTACCATTATGTCAATGAACATACGGTCCATGACACCTACCCCTACCCCTCATATTCAACCTTGTTGACAAGCTCCACGACGCTAAGGTCTTCACCAAGGTTGACATACAATGGGGATATAACAATGTCTGTATTAAAGATGGACATCAGTGGAAAGCTGCCTTTATCACCCATAAGGGGCTTTTCGAACCAACTGTAATGTTCTTTGGTCTTTGCAACTCACCTGCCACGTTTCAAAGATTCATGAATGACTCCTTCTGCAATATGATTGCTGAAGAATGGCTCGTTATCTATATGGACGACCTCCTCATTGCTTCCCCTGACGAAGCAACCCACATGGAACGAACTAAGCAAGTCCTTCAACGAATGACCAAACTTGACTTGTATCTAAAGCTTGAAAAATGCAAGTTTGCCGCTACTGAGGTAGAGTATCTTGGAATGATTGTCAAGCCTGGACAACTCACCATGGACTCCGTAAAGCTTGACAGAATCACCTCCTGGCCCATACCCACCACCATCAAGGATGTTCACTTCTTTTTGGGTTTTGCCAATTTCTACTGATGGTTTATTCTGGATTACTCTAACATTGCTCGACCCCTCATAGATCTTACCAAGAAATTTAGTTTGTGGTCCTGGTCATCCACCTGTGCTACCACCTTCGACACTCTCAAGGCATTATTCCTCAGAAAACCTGTACTACAAATGCCGAATCTCTCAGCACCCTTCGCCATTACCACTGATGCCTCCAAATACGCCTCTGGAGGAATTCTTTTCCAAACTGATGCCAATGAAAAATGGCACCCTTGTTCTTATATTTCACAATCCTTTTTCTTCGCTGAATGAAACTATGACATTTATGACAGGGAACTTCTCGCCATGATCCACGGTTTGAAGGCATGGTGCCACTACCTCCACAGCTCAGCCTTCCCCATTCAAACATTCACGGATCACAAGAACCTCACCTACTTTCATCAACTCCAGACCCTCAATCGCCGCCAAGCCCATTGGCTGATCAACTTAGCTGACTTCAATCTCAAAATGATCCACGTTCCCAGCATGCAACTTGCCAGTCCTGATGCCTCATCTTGGCAACCAGATCTCCTCCCCACATCTGACCTTGATAACGAAGGTGTAACTCTTTTCCTGCCTTCTCTCTTTATTAATACTATTGATGCCACTCTCCATGAACAGATCAAATAATCCTCTGAGTCCAACACTCTGGTCTGCCAGGTGAAATGAAATAAAGCCCTGGTTATGTTGTCCTTCTAGAAGATGCTCATACAAAACCCTTGTCTTCCTTCAACGGTTTTTCCTTCACTAGTCATATGGACTTACACTAGGATTCAATGCATCTGCTTGGATGCAAGGGACTTTATCTTATCTTATCCCCTTGTTACTGAATCCATTAATCTCGCCCCCACCACTCATTCACTTAATTCCTTACTTTATTTTCCCATGACATCATGCTTACATAATCATTCCAGAACCTTCCACACCAGCCCTAAACATGGTCTATGCGCACGTAGTCATAGTATATAAGTAGTTGATCCCTCACTTGTATTTCCTAGTTTCGGAATTCCATTTCTTTTTCTTGAAAATCACACTTAGTGACTCTTGAGGACTTGTGGTCTTTTCATAATTCCAAAACTACTTCATTGCCGATCTCTTCAATCCATGACGCCCTCTCTTCATCGTTACACTTACCAACTTCGCCTGTTGACGCGCACTTCGCTACGTCGCTGTCTACTTCGTCCCACTCTCCTTCGCACTCAGCTCGTATGGGGTCATTCCCTGGGCAACATGTCCATCCTTCCGTGTCGTCGCTCTTTGCAATAGCGCATTAGTTGGAGCCCAGACTTAAGGGAAATCTTTCCTCCTCGGAGAAAAATCAAGGGTAGACTACAACCACGCCCACTGTATCCATACAGTCGTCCGCCATCATAAATACAGATAAAGTTGCTACCGGGCATAGTGCACTAGCTCCCATCGTCCGCTGAGTGCCTAGCAGTCCATGTTGGTTCTATTACGACTACCCGGGGTAGGAGTAATTGTTAAGGGCCTTCGATGACAAGGAGTTGGGTTGGGAGCCGACAACGCAGTACTTCTGATGTGAGGATTTCTCCGTCAGTGGTAGTTGAGGGGATTCCTCGAAGTTATCAGTAAGCGGAGAGTGAACCGATCAAGGAGTCGGGTTGAGAGCCGATGACGCAGTCTTCTTGTTGTGGGGATTCCTCCAACAATGATGTCAAGGGTATCGGCGAATTGATGATAAGCCGATCAAGGAAGTGATCTAGGGGTTTCCTAACCGCGGGGCGAGTAAGACAAGAGAAGCAAGTAGATTGCTAGGCGACGAGGTACAAGGTAACTCAAAGGAGGTCTAAACTAGCGATCGTAGGTGATACTTGAGTCGTTTATATACATGGTCTCCTCGTGCACGGACTGTAGTAAGAGATGCAAGGAGAACTATAAAAGAAAGGGTTATGCGTTATGGATCAAAAGAAGACACATAACGGAACGGAAGGAAACCCGAAAAGGAAGGATGCGTAAAGATGAGAAGTGAAACACGTGGCCGATGTATCGCGGGAGAATCAATGAGACAAATATGGTAAGAGGAAGTGCCACAGGTATGGAGGTAGTCGAAGAAGCCCGAGGCAGAGAAAGGGAATGAAGTCCAATGGATGTCCTAGGATATGGCGTATAAGAGGACCTAGGACTGATGGTAATACATGGATTGAGCAGAGGCGAAAGAGAAGTACGAAGAAAAGGAAAAGTTATAACATTACCCCCTTTGTAGCATCAAGATCAGGTTGTAGACAGAGACAACTTGGACATGAGAGCGCACAGCAGCTTGACCATGGGAGAGTCAATAGAAAATGGGGCCACCAACCGGGGAGCCCGTGATGTTACCGTAACCGGTTTCATCAATACAATCTTCCTCATCGGAGTAGTTACGGTCGACGAGGGGAAAGGGGGACCGTTGTTGCGGGAAGCGTCAGAGGATGGGGGAGGAGTAACAAGGGGCAGGGGGTGTTCCCTGTCGACGAGAAGAGTTGGTTCCTCGGCGGGAATGATGCCTTCCATTTGAAGATGACGAGGAGGAAGAGGTCTGGGTGGAGGAGGAGGAGGACGATTGCTGCCTCGGAGGTGGGACACAGCAAGGTGGTGGAGAGGTGGTGCGATGCCAGAGAGGGCATCTGGCGAGGATATGTCTGGGGGCCCACCGGAGACAAGTTGTGCACTGGTGCACGGGGCAATCACATTGAAAATGGCCGATACAGCCACAGGCATAGCAGCATTCCCCGGCTTGGGGGTGTGAATCTGGAAGAGAGAGACGGTCCTCAGTGCCGGTCCAGGCGCTTTCAATTCGTTGCATAAGATGGTCTTCATTGGACCCGAGAGGGGTCGAGGAAGCAGACGGGGTGGTTGGTGTGGAAGGGGCCAAGAGGGCTTGCAGAACTGTGACAGGTTCAGTGGGGGGTGGTCTTTCGACTTTGGCGAGGGAGATTGTTGGGGTCGCACGGTGACAGGTGTGACGGTGTTCGACGGCAAGCACCTCGTAGAGTTCCCTGGTGAGGGGATGGGTCTGTGTGGCCATGGCCAAGAGGTATTGTCGCATGTCCCGTAAAAGGGTCAACATGCCGAGTTGGTGAAGGGCGACGAGGAGGCGGGACTGTGCCTGCATGGCATCTTGATAGATAAATTGGGCCACATAGGACTGGTTGGCATTGGCGGTGGGGACATGGGCAAGAGCGATGATGTTTAGATTTGCCAGGTAGGCACTGTAGAGGGCGTAGAGAGAGGATGCCAAATTGAGGTAACAGTCAAGGGTGGTCACGAGACTGGGGTCGGTGATGAGCTCGGTGAGCTCGCGGATCTCGAAGATGGTGGAGGGACCATCACTAAGACAGTATGCAGTGGTCGGGACGTCTATGGAGAGAGGGGCCTGTTCAACATCATAAGAAGGGCTGTTTGTATGCTCCACAGGAGGAGTTGGAGGGCGTTGTGCAGCAGTGTCAGGGATGGTAATACTATTGTAGGGAACAAGTGGGAAAGAATGTGTGAAAGAAGGAGAAGAAGGAATTGGAGGAGACGACGTATCATGTTCCTTTGGAAACAGGGTCTGGTTTTCGTGAGGAGGAGATGGGATGGCGAGGGGTGAGGCGAAGCCGGGAGGTACTTGGTATCGTTCGTAAATCTAGGCGATAATGAGAGTCAGGTGGGGAATTTCTTCAGTGGGGGTGAATCCGACGGCCATGTTAGTTCTGAGGAGAAGAGGAGAAGACAAAGGGGAAGAGGACTTTATACGTTTGGAGGGCGGAGTCTGCGTTGGTCAAGTGCCTCTCCAGAACCCAGGAGTCTTCTTCGGTCGTATACCCTTTCCATCGGATCAAGAAGGAGCGCCGTCCTTTTGATCCTTTGTGCTTGATGATCTTTTCTATTTCGTATTCCTCTTCGCCGTCTATTAAATCTGGAGGGGGTGTAGGGTAGTTAGCCCCATGAGTGTCGTTCTCGCAGTATGGTGAGAGAAGCGAGGCGTGGAATACCAGGTGGATCTTCCAGGCCTTGGGGAGGCGTAATTGGTATGTGATTGGGGACAGTACCTTGGTGATGGTAAAGGGTCCCTCTCGTTTGGAGGCGAACTTGGGATTTGCAATGGAACGTTTCAAATTCCGCGCTTTGAGCCATATCCTATTTCCTAGGGTGAAGGGTTTGAAATGTCGTCTGGTTCAGGCTGACATGGTTTGACATGCCAGCTCATGGGAGGCAAGAGCCTCGTCTCAGGCAGCTAAAAGAGTCTTCAGACGGTCTTCTACTGCGGGGAGATCTGAATTGGCAATGATCGACGGTAGGGTGTGGGGTTCATATCCCATCATGAGGAAGAATGGGGATTTGCCAGTGACGGAGTGGGGTCGATGGTTGTGGGCAAATTCGGCATGGGAGATCGATTCTGCCCATGACCCTGGGTTGGATCCGCAGTAGATGCGGAGGTAGGTTTCAACTTCTTGGTTTACGTGTTTGGTTTCTCCATCGATCTGTGGGTGGTATGCCATGGAAAGGGAGAGGTTGTATTGCAGTAATCTTCCCAGTTCGCGGGCAAACGAGCTTGCGAACTGGGGTCCTCGGTCAGAGATGATCTTGTCATAGAGGCCAAAGCGGAGGAAGACTTTGTGGAAGAAGAGGGCGGCGACGCCTTCGGCGGTGATAGATTTCTTGGTAGGGCATAAAATTACCCCCTTTGTAAGCCCGTGGTCGACCACGACCAAGAGCGAATCAAAACCTGAGGAGGAGACCAGGAGGTTGGTGATTAAATCGCAGGAGATTTGCTGGAATGGGCGAGAGGCGGTGGATTTGATCGGAGTGAGGGGAGGAATGGAGGGGTGAGTGTTGGATTTCGCCTGTTGACAGGTGGCGCAACCTGCAACGTAGCGATGGACGTATGCAGCAAGGCCAGGCCACCAAAACTCAGCGGCGATAAGCTGACAAGTTTTGAGAAAACTGGGGTGACCAGCGGTCTTGTGATCATGGTAGCGTTGTAGAATGGAGTGACAAAGGGAGTTGTTGGCAGGGACGTAGACACGTCCTTGGTAGGTCAGGACACTGGCATCAAGTTGCCAGTCGGCGAGGCGGGAGCAGAACACAGGAGGAATTTCCTCGTTCATGGATTGGAGGGCCTGATAGACTAAGGTGTCAGATTCAGAGGATTCCTTGATCCATTCATGGAGAGCGGCATCAATAGTATTAATGAAAAGAGAAGGTGGGAGAAGAGTTACGCCTTCATTATCGAGATCTGACGCCGGGAGAAGATCCGGTCACCGAGATAGGATATCGGAGCCGGCAAGTTGTATGCTGGGAACATGGATTATTTTGAGGTCGAAGTCGGCTAGATCACTTAGCCAATGGGCTTGGTGGCGGTTGAGGGTCTGCGGCTGACAGAAATAGGTCAGGTTCTTGTGATTCGTGAACGTTTGAATGGGGAAAGTGGAGCCATGGAGGTAATGATGCCACGCTTTCAACCCATGGATCACGGCAAGGAGTTCTCTATTATAGATGTCATAGTTTCATTCAGCAGGAGAGAACAACTGAGAGATGTAGGAATAGGGATGCCATTCTCCGTTGGTGTCGGTCTGGAGGAAAATACCTCCAGAGGCGTACTTTGAGGCATCGGTGGCAATGGCGAACAGGGCAGAGAGGTTCAGCATTTGTAATACCAGTTTCCTGAGGAAGAGGGTCTTGAGGGTTTCGAAGGCGTTGATACAAGCGGAGGACCACGACCACGAACTAAGCTTCTTGGTAAGATCTATGAGGGGGCGAGCAATGTTAGAGTAATTAGGAATGAATCATTGATAGAAATTGGCAAAGCCGAGGAAGGATCGGACATCCTTGATGGTGGACAGGACTGGCCAGGAGGCGATTCTGTCAAGTTTGATGGGGTCCATAGCAAGTTGACCAGGTTTGACTATCATTCCGAGGTACTCTACTTCAGTGGCGGCGAACTTGCATTTCTCAAGTTTGAGATATAGGTCAAGTTCTGTCATTCGTTGGAGAATGCACTTAGTTCGTTCGGTGTGGGTTGCTTCGTCTGGGGAAGCAATGAGAAGGTCGTCCATGTAGATGACTAGCCAGCCTTCGGCAATCATGTCACGGAAGGAATCGTTCATGAATCTCTAAAACATGGCAGGTGAGTTACAGAGACTGAAGAACATTACAGTGGGTTCGAAAAGCCCTTTATGGATGATAAAGGTGGCCTTCCATTGATGTCCATCTTTGATATGGACGTTATTGTATCCCCATCGGACATCGAACTTGGTAAATACTTTGGCATCACAGAGTTTGTCGACGAGATCGGATACAAGGGATAGTGGGTATGCGTCGTGAATAGTATGCTTGTTGACGTAACGATAGTCTTGGCAGGGACAGAGGCCGCCATCCTTCTTTTTGACGAAGAAGAAGGGTGATGCTTGAGGGGACTTTGAGGGGCGGATCTTGCCGCAATCTAGATTTTCCTATAAAAAGGACTTGGTGGCGGTGCATTCCTCGGGGGAGAGGGGATATAGCTTCCCAATCTTCAGGGTAAAGGATTCCTTGAGGTTAATCTCATGGTCGTAAGGCCGCGAGGGAGGTACATGGTCAGTGGCTTCCTTGGAGAAAACGGAAGCAAATTCAGAGTATTCTGCTGGGAGAACTGATTTAGGTTTCTCTTTTTCGGCAGCCATGGCGAGTTCAGTAGCCTGGGTAAGGCATCCGATAACTGGGGACCCTTTCGGGATGTATTGAGATCTGCTTTTGATGATGCGGAACATGATCTGGATGTTGTTATCATGCTGGCAGTGAGCAGATGGATCTCTCCACTTGTTATATTCGAACAAGTGAGAGTGAGTGACAGAGTTGACATGGATGTATTGAGGGGCGCGTAGTGGGGGTTTCCAAAATTTGGACGTATGACAGTCGTAATCCGTCGAGTGCAAGGTGTAGAGTTCCTTCGACTGGTTGAGACTTTTAGAGAGTAAAAGAGTCCGTTTGGTCCAGTTGATGGCAAGGTTGGTTTCTTTCAACCAGGAGAGTCTGAGGAGGACATTGTCACGTCTGAGGGACATGACCATGAAGTTGACTTGTCGAGCTATTCCCTCAATATTGAGGAACAGCGAGCAGGAGTACTGGATAGCGCCTTTCTTGTTAAGAGAGTTGTCAGCGTTTCAGGCATAGATGGGTTTGTTGAGTTTGGTGAGGGGGAGTTTATGTTTGTGGGCAAAATCCCAGTCGATACAGAAGATGTCTGCTCCACTGTTGATGAGGGTGCGGGTGTCGATGGCTTTCAATGTGTGTGAGGGTACGATTACTTGAACGGGGATTTGCATTGCTTTGGTAGTGGATGTTACAAGTACAGGCACACACGAAGGAGAAGAAGGGGAGACTCGCATCGAAGAAGTTCCCCTATTTAAAAATCCATTTTTTTGAACCTCACTCTCCTGACCGCTGGGACATCTTCATCGTTGTCATCTATCTCTTGAAGACGTGGAAGATCTTCATCGTCATCCTGACCAATCGCCTTTATGACCAGTTTGGCAGCTGTAAAAGTGGGGCAAGCAGGAGAGGAGTGGCTGGGTTTACGACATCTGAAACAAAATTTCTTCTTGACACAATGTTTCTTTTCTTCTGGAGTCATTTTTGGGACACGAATGACGTCAACGTCCATGACATCAGGGTCTTTGGCGGGGGTTTGGGACGGAGAGGAGAAATTCTGGTGAGGTTGGTATGAGGGTCGGAAGTATCGGCGTGATAGCTCAGTGGCACAATCCCATTGGGTCTGGAAGTGAATGGCTTTGTCATACCATACCTCAATGGTGGAAGGGACTTTCTCCATGGACATGATTTTTCGCATAAGGGTGGGAGGAAGTCCGGAAGCGAAGTAAGAGATCAGGACATTGTCGTCCTGGACTTGGGATGTAGCAACTTTGTTCTTGAACTCAGCGATGTACGAGTTAAGCGAGGAATTATAAGCACCATTCTTACCAATGAGGACGCGCTTGGTGGTAAGCCAGGTGATAGTATTATTGACCATGTCGTGGTGTTCGAACGCGGTCTTGAAAGCTTTGATGAAGTTTTCCCAAGTGCCGATGGTAGCCACGCCTGCATTGATCGTAGACATGCGATAGGTGGTTGCCCAAGTGAGGGCGGGTCCCTTAGTCATGAATGACAGGGCAAAGGCAACCTTCTTAGGGTCGGAGTTATACGTGGCATCGTTTACTGTGAGGTAAAATAACACCGTGTTCAACCAAGGTATGGCTTTGTCGTAAGAGCCATCAAAGATCTCGGGGGCGCCGAGGCAGAGCTCAGTGGGACGGGAGGACATTATTGGTGAGGTCGGAGGTAGGGATGGAATAGGGGGAGGACGAACAGGAATGCTAGTAACAGCACTAGCGATAGAAGGAACAGCGCGAGAAGGACTAGGAGCGGTAGAACGTGTAGAAATTGGGGAGGAAGGGGCAGATACTGGCCTGGATGGGATAGAGAGGCTACGGGAGAGAGTGGTGGCTAGGTTCCGGTCTTGTTGTTCCGCTGTCTGGCAATGAAGGGTATTCTCGATCTGAGCTGCGAGTTCGTCTGGTTCCTGATCCTCTAGGTGGGTGGACTCATCCGATTCCTCTGGGGAAGAAGGTTCAGCAGGGGCGGGACGATAGAGTCCCCAAGTGGGGTGGTTACGCTAGGGATGAATGGTGGAGGCTTACGTGGTGGTAGCCTCTGCTAGAGAGTTTAGACCTTTTGTTACGACTACCTAGGGTAGGAGTAATTGTTAAGGGCCTTCGATGACAAGGAGTTGGGTTGGGAGCTGACAACGCAGTACTTCTGACATGGGGATTCCTCCATCAGTGGTAGTCGAGGGGATTCCTCGAAGTTATCAGTAAGCGGAGAGCGAACCGATCAAGAAGTCGGGTTGAGAGCTGACGACGCAGTCTCCTCGTTGTGGGGATTCCTCCAACGATGATGTCAAGGATATCAGCGAATTGATGATAAGCTGATCAAGGAAGCGATCTAGGGGTTTCCTAACCGCGGGGTGAGTAAGACAAGAGAAGCAAGTAGATTGCTAGGCGACGAGGTACAAGGTAACTCAAAGGAGGTCTAAACTAGCGATCGTAGGTGATACTTGAGTCGTTTATATATGTGGTCTCCTCGCACACGGACCGTAGTAAGAGATGTGAGGAGAACTATAAAAGAAAGGGTTATGCGTTACAGATCAAAAGAAGACGCATAACGGAACGGAAGGAAACCTGAAAAGAAAGAACGCGTAAAGATGAGAAGCGGAACACATGGCTGACGTATCGTGGGAGAATCAACGAGACAAATATGGTAAGAGGAAGTGCCACAGGTACGGAGGTAGTCAAAGAAGTCCAAGGCGGAGAAAGGGAATGAAGTCCAATGGATGTCCTAGGATATGACATATAAGAGGACCTAGGACTGATGGTAATACATGGATTGAGCAGAGGCGAAAGAGAAGTACGAAGAAAAGGAAAAGTTGTAACAGGTTCTACACCAGTGAACCCAGGTTCTCGTGATCACCTATGATATCATGACTGACGAGGGCAGTATTCCCTTGAGCTGTAGTAAAGCTCTTCTGATTCCCCCACCTCTAAGACGACTTCCATTTGCCGCTGGAGAACCAGAGGCTCTTTTTAGATCAATCTGTGTCAAGTACTCCGCCTGCTTTGCCGAAACCCAGTTAGGGTGGTAATCAAAATTCTCCAAAACCTTATCCCCGCCCTTGGACGCTACAACGATGCCACTATCCTACAAGCAGCACTACCAGTGGGACATCCATATGGAGACTTCCTCCACCAGCTCATTTGAAAGCCCAGGTCCTCTATAAAAAGAAACAAAAAGTAATCTATTGGTACCGATACGACCTCCTACAGGAAGACGCCCCCATAGGAAACTACCTCCCTTATCTCTGCCCCAAGTCAACCCTCCGACGACCCCCAAAATATGTCTAAAATGGAAACTCCATCACCATACGCTCGACCACCATCCCGCATTGATGTCCAATCACCACAACTGGAGCAGGTCTCCACGTTTTCAATGCAAGGACTATCAGAAGTGATAGGAGACATCCCAATGGAGGGAACAAGCAAAACCCCAGTGGCCAAACTGGTCATATACCCAACCATCCACCCCATGATGCTGCCTGTTCCCCCAATGCCCACGTACACACCAGAGCAGGCCGATGTGGCACATCTAGACTTCGAATACCTCTCTTGGAGGTACAACTATATGTGTGACAACCCAGATAAACCTTACCCACCGTATCATCTACAGAGATCGCCCTCAGCTATCCCAAAGGCGAAGCCACTGCCAAAGGACAACCCACCCCCTTCTCCATCATCATTGTCTAGCGAAGGGCAACCCCGAGGGGTACCCTTCCATCCTCAGGAACCCATCCGTCACCCTGAGAGAGACCAAAAACTCAGGAAATCCATCTATGCCAAGCCCAACTTCTATACGGGCGATAAGGAAAAGTTCCAGTCTTGGTGGAGACAGGTGACGGTCTACATGAGAGGATTCGAAAACGAACCATCGAGTCACCAAAAAATCTTGATCACCATGTCATACATGAAAGGAGAGAACCTCACTGGGCAGTGGGCTGACCTCCAAATCAGACGAAAGGTCAACGAGTATCAGGAATTCTCGATGTTTGAAGGAAACCTCAAAAGGGCATTCCAACCAGCCAGGCTTAAGTGCAAGGCCCAGACCAAACTCTTTGTGCTGAGGCAGGGCAACGATTCTGTGGAAGATTTCTTTACCAAGCTTTACCAGTATGCGGACGAGGTGGACTATGATACCACAGCAAACGGGCAGTCGCTGGTTGATCAGGTCTGCTGATGTGCCCGTCAAACCTTGATGAACCACGCAGAAGATAACGACCACACACTAATCGACTCTGAGGATCTCTTCGAATGGGAGGAAGCATTACAGAGGACCCAAGAGATACTTCATGAAAGGAGCGAGCAAAGCCAAGTGGTCCACCCTACGCCATATAACCAACAAAGGTTCACTCCGAGGAGACCCCAAGTTCAGTACACCCCGCTGGCTGGACCTCCTCCTGCAGCTACTGTAGCCCCCCACCTGAATGCACCCGGTGTGTTTCCAGGACGTGGAGCCCCTATGGAGCTCAATAAGGCACATGCTGTAGGAATATGCCAGAGATGTGGTAAGCCTTGGCCCTGCCAAGAACATCCACTGTGTCCATGTGGCCTGAGAGCGTGAGCCATAGAATGGAATGGTCAGGTGATCTCCCCCCAACAATTTTCTCAAATCTGTGCTTTGATGAACACCACCGAATTGTCTGAGCAGGAAACTCAGGCCACAATCATAGAAGTCATGGAAGAGAATGCGGACTCTAGATCGGGTTTTCAGTCTGTACAGTAGATACCAGTCACTCTACTGTACCACCTAAGTCATTGTTGTTTGTACCACCAAAGAATCGCTACACAATTTTGACATGCGATGATGAAACTGAGAAAATCAACCAAGTGAATCTCTCCATGACCACTCTGGAAGTCATTAGAACAAAAAAGGAAATACCACTCCTAGTGCGAGAATCCCCAGGTGTGGCCGGGTATGATTTGTACGCCTCTGAGGACACAGTAGTTCCTGCAAAAGAACAAGCCCTAATAACAACAGGGCTATCAATGAAAATCCCACAAGGCCATTATGGCCAAATAGCACCAAGGAGTGGGTTAGCTGTCAAAAAGAAACTAACCACCAGAGCAGGGGTGATAGACAGCGACTATATGGGAAAGGTAAAAATCCTCCTGTTTAACTTCTCAAACGAAGAGTTCATAGCCAAAGCGGGCAACCAAGTGGCATAGTTAATCCTCGAAAAGATATCAACCCCCCCAGTAAAAGAAGTAAACTCTCTCGACGAGACTACATGAGGCAAAAAGGGGTTTGGAAGCACCGGAACATCTAAGGTAGGTGGTAATGAAGCTGCTGCGCGCCCTTTCACCAAGAACCGAAGAAACTGGAGCTCAGACCACTACTGGATGAATACAGTAGATCCCTGGACCATTAGGTGGATGAAAGTTCAAGCAGAAAATCCAGACACCACAAGAAACCTGGGACATCTGAGATTGTTCGTCCACGAATTCAGGAGGGCAGAGGTGACGCCCGATCTACTCTCAGATCTAAAACAGATGAGCGACTCCAATGCACATTGGATCTTGAGGGACCTCCAACAACCCCCCAAGTATAAGAAGGCATCGGCAAGGAGAGAACGTAACTTCCTCAAGATACCCGTGACCCTTAGGATGTCTGATGGAACAAGCGTGGAAGTCAAGGCTCTAATTGACTCCGGCTGTACCCGGTCGTCAATACACGAGAAGTTTGTAGCTGAGAAAGGGGTGGTTACCCACACCCTCCCATGACCCATGCCAGTGTACAACGCTGACGGATCCTTAAACCAATCAGGGAAAATTGAGAAGTTCGTTATCGTCAAAATGCAAGTCAAGGACCATAAAGAACAATTGGCCCTTGCTGTCACCAACCTAGGCCCAAATACAATCTTTCTGGGACACAACTGGCTAAAAGTCCACAACCCTATCATAGATTGGAAAACGGGACGAATCAGCTTCCAATGCGAGGAAGACCATATGCCCCACTTGGAAAGCTGCGATGACAATGACAAAGAGGACATCGAATTCATCCCACACGATGGAAATCAGTTGTTCAAACTCGACACGGAGAGTTACTTCCACAACACGGCAACAGACATAGCAGCCAGAGACTTCGCGACCAAAAAAAAGAAGACCTTCGAGGAAGCAGCCCCCAAATATGTACATGACTATGCTGATGTATTCGCCAAGGAGAGTTTTGATGAACTCCCTCCGAGACAACCATGGGACCACGCCATCAAACTCCTACTGGAAGACCATACGGTAGACTGCAAGGTCTATCCGCTAAATCCCGGGGAGCAAGACGAGCTAGACAAATTCCTCGAAGAAAACTTGAAGTCAGGCCGCATCTGCCCATCTAAGTCGCCATTTGCCTCGGCCTTCTTCTTCATCAAAAAGAAGGATGGCTGCCTCCGACCTGTACAAGATTATCGGAAGCTAAATGACATCATGAGACGCAACCAATACCCCCTGCCCCTGATTGCCGAACTGGTGGACAAACTTAAATCTGCCAAGTACTACACCAAGTTCGACGTAAGATGGGGATACAACAACGTACGGATGGCCAAAGGGGACGAATGGAAAGCCGCATTTAGAACTAATCAGGGCCTGTTTGAACCCCTGGTAATGTTTTTTGGGTTATGTAACTCTCCTGCCACCTTCCAAACCATGATGAACTCGCTGTTCCAAGATCTGATCAACCGAGGAGTCATAGTGGTCTACATCGACAACATCATGATCTTCACCAGAACCCTTGAAGAACATAGGAAGGTGGTACGAGAAGTGCTGCAAATCCTACGAGACAACCACCTATATCTCCGACACAACAAATGTGACTTTGAGGTACAGGAAACGGAGTTTCTAGGGTTGATAGTGTCCCAAAATGAAGTCAAGATGGACGAAAAGAAGGTAGCAGCCATCAGAGATTGGCCAGTGCCAACTTCGAAAAAGACCCTAAGGGGGTTCCTAGGGTTCCTGAATTTCTACTGACAATTCATAAAGAACTTCGCCCAAATCGCCCACCCCCTGAGTAGCCTCACATTGGTAAAAAGGGATTTCGAATGGTCACCGGCATGCCAACAAGCCTTTGAGCAACTCAAGGCAACAATCTCGACAGCCCCTGCGCTAGCAATGCCAATGGACACTGACCCGTTCCACATAGAGACAGATGGATCAGGAATTGGAGTAGGAGCAGTCCTATCCCAAAAACAGGAAGGAATGTGGCACCTGGTGGCATTCATATCGAGATCACTCAACGACGCGGAACGCAATTATCACGCCGCAGACCTCAAAATGCTAGCCGTCATCTTCACCCTCCAAGAATAGCGACAATATCTTCTTGAAGCAACACACCCGGTGGAGGTCTTAACAGACCACAAGAACCTGGAGTTCTTCCGCAAACCCCAAGACCTCTCCCAATGCCAAGCCAGATGGCAACAGATTGTCCAAGAATATAAATTGTCATTCAACTATAGACCAGGCAAAACAAACCCAGCAGATCCTCTGTCCAGGAGGCCAGATTATGAGAAGGGGGTAAACACCGATAACAAACAGCAGATCTTGCTATCTGATTCCCTCTTCTCGACCGAAGGTGGTAATGAGGCTGCAGAGTGCCCTTTCACCCCGGTTCAAATAAAGGCTGTCGCCTCGACGAGCATCCTTGATCACATCAAGAAGTTACAATATAAATTAGAACACTTTGCAAAAGAAGGTCTCGAAAAGGCTGAGTTGCCCTGGACACGAAAAGAGGATGGGCTGGTAAAATGGAAGGACCTTGTTACAACTTTTCCTTTTCTTCGTACTTCTCTTTCGCCTTTGCTCAATCCATGTACTACCATCAGTCCTAGGCCCTCTCATATGCCATATCCTAGGACATCCATTGGACTTTATTCCTTTTCTTCGCCTTGGGCTTCTTCGACTCCCTCCGTACCCATGGCACTTCCTCTTGCCTTATTTGTCTTGTTGATTCTCCTGTGATGCGTCAGCCGCGTGTATCACCTTTCATCATTACACATCCTTCCTTTCTGGACTTCTTTTCATTCCATTATGCATCTTCTATTTGATCTGTAACGCATAACCCTTTCTTTTATAGTCGTCCTCACATTTCTTACTACGGTCCGTGTGTGAGGAGACTTAGTATAAAGACGATCCGAGTACAACTACGATTGCTAGTTTAGACCTCCTTCGAGCTACCTTGTATCTCGTTGCCTAGCAATCTACTTGCTTCTCTTGTCTTACTTGCCCCGCAGTTAGGAAACTGTTATAATATGAACATTTTCAAACTTTTCACACTTGTACTTTTTCTTTTTCCAGTCACGTGATCTGTGCACGTGACCGTGGTAATCCTCACATGACCAGGTCTAGAACCAATGATGTCATACCATGAGGTGACCAGGCCTTATTAATTTCTGCTCTTCTCACACAGCCCCATTAATCTCCGTTATCGCGTTCCCATGGTCGTGAGACCACTTAGTCTATTTATGGTAGTTCATCCCACGCATAGCATGGTCTGTGCGTGCGCCTGTACAGTATATAAGGTAGCACTCTGTGACTGGTAACCCCAGTCTAATCCACTTTGTTCACCACGATAAGCATTGCCTTGGTCTTCTGGCCATTGTAGCTTGTGTTGTTCGGAGAAGACCCCTATACCCTCCTCATCGAGCCAGGACACGTGTAGCCTGCGAGCAGATACCTGAGCCTTGTGGAAGTGATCAGACTCTTCGGAGGTAGTTCATAACAGTAAAGAGTTTGGTGACAAAATATATTCCAATGTATGGGGACCATCACCTATGCAAACACCTGCAAAGAAAATATACTATATTACTTTTACTGATGATCACATGTGGTACACACACCTTGACCTCCTGATGGCCAAATCTGACATCTTCAATACTTATCATTAGTATGAAGCATGGACAAAGACCTAGTGCAGTGCTGGCATCAAACACTTGTGATCAGATTATGGAGGGAAGTACTTGAGCAACAAATTTACTCATTATTTGAAAGCTCAAAAAACAGAAAAAAAAAACTCACCACCCACAACATCCTATAATATAATGGCATAGCAGAGCATCTCAACTAGATGTTGGTTGAAAGGGTGTGTGTGATCTTGCATGCAAGCAGATTGCTGAAAAACCTATGGAATAATGCAATATTGCATGTCATCTGGATAAAGAACTGGTTAGTGACCCAAGTACTTGATGGAAAAACACCATACAAGATGCTAAAACAGCAAAAACTGAATATAGCTGGCTTACCTATGTGGAAGAGCAAGTGCTAGGTGCATAACACAAGTGGCTTAATGCTCAAGCATACAAAGCCCATTGGATGGGATTTGACCCAGATACCAGTTATAATGACCAACCAAAAGGAGGGCCAAATGATTACTATCAATAAGGAGGCAAAAAGCCCAACCCCACCAGCTGGACTAAAGAATTAACCACTGGATAGATGAGAGGAGAGAAGGATAGGAGACTATTTTTAATCACTCAGGCAAAAGCCAGGAGAATGACAAGTGGATTAGACTAGGAAGATCCAGTCTGATACTACTACTTTATATACATACATGATGAAGTGGTATATAGACTGTGCTGTGCTATGTATCAATAAGGAAATTCTGTGGCAGGTGTACCTAGGAAAATACAAAATTGTGTTGGTATAGTGAAACAAAGAATTATTAATGTAGCATGAGGAAGATTATATCTTCTCATGATCATGTGCTTTGGATCACATGATAGTTGAAGTCTAAAAGAGTGAAGTCCAAAGTTGAAGTAAGTGAAGTACTATAGTGTAAATAGGGGCATTTGTAACACCAGTGACATCTATTGTGTATACTTTGTTAATCATCAAGTTGTTGCAGTCAAGCAAAATGTAACATTTCAGTATCACAACAATGTCATTATCAGCTGTGTTGGTGTCATGACTGAGGGGGAGAATGGAAGTGTGAAAAAAGACCATCAGCAAGTTTCTTGAAACCCTAATGATGACTTACTAGATGCTTTAGCCAACCTACCAGCCCTAAACCTGCCTCAATATTCACCAAAGGACCACCTTGGTGTTGATTTTGAGATACTAGCTCTATAGAACAAGCTGAGACACTCAAATCAACAATACACAAAGTCAGTATACATGAAGGTGATATGCAGTGGGAATGGTACCCACAATGGATGACCAGGTGACCCACCATTTCCATGGGGGATACAATCTATTGAAAATCAGAACAGAGAGAGAGAAGGGACTCACACTAATGACATGGAAACTAATCTCACTGATAATGGTGATATAGCAACAGGCATATGGAAATTTGATGGTAATAACATGGCCTATACATTGATGGTGTTATATCCTGGAAATTGCATGAGTCCAACTCTGACACCTTTGACACCTCCAGTGTTTTACTTACCAACTCCAGCACTCTTTCATGTATATCATAACTCTGGATCTCCAGAGTTCTCTCCTCTGTTTTTCCCTCTGTTTTCATTTATTCTATATGAATCATTTCCAATACTCATATACCTGCATCTTTCCTACATCTCATACTTGCATCTTCCTTGTATCTTTTCATCTCCATTTTCCCTAATTACATTAGTTTTCCATCAACCCTTTGTCACTGTCTCCATCTTGATATTCATCTCCAAAAATACTCATATTCTAGAAAGTATTCAGACCCCCAGATTTTAGCACTTTGACTTCCATTTTACCTTTGTATATATAGTCTCCTAATTATCATGTAATACCTAGCTTAAATATTGACTTGAGCATACTCCTAGCCCTTTGTGATCTCCTCCCAATTATTATCAAGTCTTTACAACTCTTCTCTAATCATCTCTGATACCTCTGAAATACTAGACATGGATATCAGCAAGGGCACAGCACATAAGCTGAAGCCAATGTTCCATCATCTTCAAAGAACTCTGGACTTCTGAACTTTTGGACTTCTGGACTTTGCCCTAGGAGTGGTATGATCTTTAACAGGTAGCCAGTGTTGCTGAAACAGAAAGGTTAGAGCCAAAGATGATAAAGGAGGTGCAGAAGGGGTCAGATTGGATGAGGTGGGAAAAAACGATCAATGCCAAATTAAAGAGTCTAGACAAGGCACATACCTGGAATATTGTCAAGAAACCAGCAAAAACAAATGTCATAAGCTACAAGTAGATCTTCAAAAGAAAGAAAAATTTTACTGGCAAGATCAACAAGTACAAAGTCCACCTGGTAGCATGTGGCTTCATACAGTGACTCAGCATTGACTAAAGCAACACCTATGCACCAGTTGCATGATGTTACAATTCTTACTTCATACTATGGACTACCAGTTAGCACTTTAGGTTTCTATCAGGTTTCCCAAGCCTTTGTTCAATTTCTTGACTGATTGCTTCTCCTTCATATCAATCTTAACAAACAGCTTCTCTCTTCTAGGATAGCTCCTATATCACAGCATCCTTGTATTCCCAACTGTTTGTCCTAACATAGCTTGGTCTATGCATTGCTCTGCTCACTATAAATACACTGCCTCTGTATTACCATATTCCTAGCTAGTTTTATGCAATACCAGCATTATCCTTGGCTACCAGACTTGTGCTGCTTGCAAGTGCCTTTGTCTAAGACCTGTTATTCACTCTATTAGTCAATGATCTACTGTCAAGTAATTGCTATAGCTAGGAATTATGCTTCAGTGTAACAAAAGAACTAGCTTGTTACAAACACTTCTGCTACTATGTAGCAAGCTCCCAGTTGCCTAACATTTCTGGACAAATTCTTGGATAATCCAACATAAGACTAATCTGCTTAGTATTTAGAGTATCTCAAGATGACTCTCCAGAACCCCAGCAGCCTAAGCTACTGCAGCCACAAGTCAAGTGGCATGAAATTCCACAAATTCTGATAGAATCACAAAACCAGGAGAAAAAAAAAAAAAAAAGGAAACTACTTCCAAAAACAAATAGTCATTGCCTTCTAGTAAGTCTTCACCCCTGCCAAACCACCCCCCATTAATCCCATATCTTGAATCTCCTTCCCAGTCAACATAGTCATGAATGACAAAAACATTAAAGCAACAGAGCTAAGAGCTGGTCTTCTTGAAAACTTCTTTAGAGAATCCTACAATATGTCTAGATGGATTCAGATCATATGCATCTACTTAATGAATGAAAGGATCTATAGTGACAAAGCCAAAGCCTTTGTCTTTCTCAACAAGATAAGTAAGGGATAAGGCCGAGACTTCTTTAAAGGATGGTATATAAAGATCCAGAATGAAAATATCCCTGCCAATAATAAAGATCATAAAGTGATCATCACTGACTTCATTGCCACCTTCTATCCCTATGATTTAGCTGCCAAAGCAAGAGTAGAATTAGGAAACCTCAGGAAGAACATTAGAGATAGAAGGAACAGTTTTGAATAGTACATTTTTGAGTTTCAGCTTCTAGCTGCCAAAATTGGATTTAAGAATGACGTGGCACTAATTGAATGGTTCATCTGAACAATGGACCTAAAGCTCTCTAAAAGAGTCCTTTTCATGAAAGTCATTTCCACCACTCTCCAGTCTTGGATCATTAAAGCCATTCAATTTCATGCAAACTTCTGTCATATCATCAACCTCCAAGATAAAAGTGCCTTCTTCTCCTACTTCCATTCATAGTCTCACTCTAGGAAAGACCCTAATGCCATGAACATAGACATTGTCTACCTTATCCCTGTAAAAAGAGTCAGACATTTCAAAGAGAATCAATGTTTTACTTGCCACAAAGTTGGGTGTTGCATCACTAATCATTCCAGCAAACTCAAGCCCTTGATCTCAACTTCTATCCAACAAAAGAAGCCAATCACACAAGTTCAGGTTGTGGCTAAGTTGGTGATTGACACCTATGTCAAACAGCTGAAGAAAAAGAATATCTTCTAGGAGGAAGCATTAAAGGTACTCAAGATGTGCTTTGATGACTCTGAATAAGAAGGAGATGCCACTTTGGGCATAGTTACTAAAGAAGAAACTGTGGCTACCACTAAGATTGAGGAGGTAGAGGATTTTTAAAGCAGAGAGAAGTAACAATGTCTTTTCCTCCCTATGCGGTTGCTTCTGTATTTGTATCAAAAAGTACTGCCTTGAAAATTCACATTCCTATATCTATTTTTTCAAAGAAAGGAGCACAAATCATCCACATCTTTGCCTTCTTAGATAGTGGAACTACTGAAAGCTTCATTAATCAAGATCTTGTAAAAAAATGAAACTTCCCCATAAAGACACTTGCTAAGCCACTTACCATTCAAAATGCAGACAGATCGCCCAACACTGAAGGAGTACTTTGTCATCAAGTAACCTTCTTTATCCACATCAGAGAGGTAAAGTTAAAGCAAGACTTCTTTATAATGAACTGTGGAAAAGAGAATATGATTCTGGGTGTTATAATACAAACATTTTCAAACTTTTTATCCTTATCTTCTTTTCTTTTCCAGTCACGTGATCTGTGCACGTGACCATGGTAACCCTCACATGACCAGGTCTAGAATCAATGACGTCATACCATGAGGTGACCAGGCCTTATTAATTTCTGCTCTTCTCACACAGCCCCATTAATCTCCGTTATCATGTTCCCATGGTCGTGAGACCAATCAGTCTATTTATGGTAGTTCATCCCACGCATAGCATGGTCTGTGCAGGCGCCTGTAACATATATAAAGTAGTACTCTGCGACTGGAAACCCCAGTCTAATTCACTTTGTTCACCACTATAAGCATTGCCTTGGTCTTCTGGCCATTGTAGCTTGTGTTGTTCGGAGAAGACCCCCATACCCTCATCCTTGAGCCAGAAGCCGTGTACTCTGTGAGCAGATACCTGAGCCTTGTGGAAGCGATCAGACTCTTCGGAGGTAGTTCATAACACT
>JBBPQZ010000166.1:0-22659 GCA_038092795.1 Boletus rubissimus
TAGTACTAAAGCTAAGGAATTGTCCTGCACTAAGCCCTCTGTGGGTTACCTGTGGAGGGAACTCCTGAATGGGGTGAGAAAGTCTCTTTAAAAAAAAACTCTGTGAGATCAAATCTTTGTGGATAAGAATCTGCTTTTTGTGGCCTGAAAGGCTCTCCTTATATAGATATTTACAGTGGCTGTGCTAGGCTGTGCTAGCTTACAAATTGCTTACAAATGCCAAGGGAATGCCAAGTGATTAGCTGTCAATTGCCAAAAGGATTACAAATGGCTTATTTTGATTGGATAAGCTCTGGCTTGGTGGGCTTGGTGCTGACTCATGCTGACTCATGCTAAGCCAAGCTGAATCTAGTACACTTTTTGGTAGTCATGGATGCTAATGTTCACTGTGACTCATATTGACTCATACTGACTAGGTATGACTCATTTAGGGGTAGTACATGGTCATGTGATTGTGGGAATGGCAGCTACTTGGCAAGTATGTAGGGTAGAAATGAAATATAAAGAATTTCTGTGTAATTACAAGTTTGATCACTATATGAGAATGAGGCAGTGCCTTGCATTTGGGCCTTTGGCCCAAATAGGGTGTTGAAGGTGCTTACTCTAGTGCTGTGTGAAAGGCTTTATTTATGATAATGGCAAATCTTCACTCTGTGCCTTTGGCACTGCGCTTGGATTCAGTAAGTGTATTTTTTGAATATTCAATGTAGACAGAGGGAAATGAAGATTCCAATTTGTGGATGCTATGTGAAGGGCTTTATTTATGATAATGGCAAATCCTCACTCTGTGCCTTTGGCACTGTGCTTGGATTCAGTAAGTGTATTTTTTAAATATTCAATGCAGACAGAGGAAAATGAGGATTCCAATTTGTGGATAAACATGTTATTTGTAGAATATATATAGTATGGTAAACCTAAGAAATGTTTGTATGTCAAATATCCAAATTTCTAAATACTTCAGTCCAAACCACATTAGTAGCTTTGGAATTTTCTTAACCATGAGGAAAAAGGATTTTAATGTTTCTGGAATGAGTACAACGTGACAAAGCCACATAAAGTTATCCATGAGAGAAAACAGAAGAGCTCAAATTCAACCCAACATGCTTGACTGTCTGACCTTGTGACTTGTTGATTGTCATGGTATAGGCTAGATGAACAGGAAATTGCAGGTGATGAAAAGGAATGGGAGAGTCTTGAAGACCAAAGTCAAGAGCCATGCAAGGAATAAAGACCACATTGTTGGCATTGTCTCTACCCAACACTTTACAGTCTAGAATCTGGCGAGTAGATCTAAGAAGTCTTAGGTGAGTACCATTGCAAAAACCATTTATGGAATTCAGATTATGCAGCAGCATGAGTGGTGCACCAATTTTAAGCTCCAGTTTGTGAAGAGGAAATCCAGAAGAACTGAAGATATTGAGGACTTTTGGTTGGATATAGTCATACTCTGGCTCTGTCACAGAGTCTGCACTGAAGTATGTGATTTTTTCCTGTGATGCAATAGAGCCTAGAATGGTTGCATTGACCTCATGGACTTGATCATTCCTGGAATTAAGAATGGTGCAATCTAGAAAATATTGATCAGGGAGGTGTTGATTTTGGGCAAGAAGTTGGGAGTAAAGGGCATTTATAAGGAATGCCATAGTGTTGCCATAACACATGTATTCAGGAAGCACCACATCTCCATCTGTTACACCTATCTGCAATAGTTGCTGGGCCCATTGATCAGATTCTGGATCTTGTCCTAAACACATGTTTTGGTGAAGATAATAAATGTTCATTCTTGGCTATAGATTGGAATGGATGAGAGTGGCTGGAACGATCTCTTCTCTTGAGCCATGTAAAATAACAGGAAGTGTTTGCCTAAAATCTCTACCAAATAGAACAGTGATTCCTCCAAATGGACAGTTGGGTTGATTTAGCAAGTCACAAAGAGTGCGATCTACAGTCTCTACAATGAAATAATGCTGAGAGGCAGCCTCATCCCAAATGATAAGAGAGCTTTGTTTGAGAAGCTCATGAATGACATTATTCTTTTTGATATTGCATGTGGTTTGCTCATGACAGGGAATGGGAATCTTGAAGTGTGAATGTGCAATGCAACCACCAGGAAGAAGAAGAGCTGCTAGACCAGTAGAGGCTACACAAAGGACAATCTTGTCTTTTGCACAAACACCAGCAGCAATGAGTTTTGCCAGATAGGTTTTTCCACATCTACCACTGCTATAAAGAAAAAATGGGGATCCATGGTTGTTAAGAACATGAAAGAACCACGAATCCACAAGAGTCACTAAATGTGATTTTCAAGTGAAAGAAATGGAATTCTGAAACTAGAGAATACAAGTGCAGGGTTGACTACTTTATATACTATAGCTACACACACACGGACCATGTTTAGGGCTTGTGCAGAAGGTTCTGGAATGATTATATAATCATGACATCATAGAATGTTCTGGAATGTTTGGGGGGGTGATGTCATGGGAAATAAGGTAAGGAACTAAGTGGATGAGTGGTGGGGGTGAGATTATGGATCTAATGATGATGAGATAAGATAAGATAAGATCGCTGCACCCAAGCGGATGCATTGAACCCTGGCGTAAGTCCACATGACTAGTGAAGAAAAAACTGTTGAAGGGAGACAGGGGTTTCATATGAGTATCTTCTAGAAGGACGCTGTGACCAAGGCTTTATTTTGTTTTATTACCCCCTTCTCAAGATTGAGCTCCTGATCGATCAGAATACCAGTGAGTTTTGGTTCCAAACGTGGTGTGGATATCTCGAACAGAGAGTCAGAGAGGTGGTTGAGCGAGGTGGCAAAAAATTTAAAGCTGTTATCTGTGAAGAGGGGGGTTTGCAAGGTACAGAGGGGGCAGTCGCATGGTTCCAAGGAAGGGCACACAGCAGCCGCATTATCTCAGACAGCATGAATGGCCTCAGGGTGTTTTCAGTGGAAGTCTTCAATTTTTTTGGTCGCATGGGTTAGATTGGTTTTGGACTCCCACGTGCATTCTTTGCAGAGGTAGTCCTTCCAGTGCACCAAATATTTGGTCTTTTTTCGTCTTTTTCGGGAATCTATGACTTTCTGTACCTTGTACTCCTCTTCTTGTTGGATGATGACTGGAGGGGGTGGTTTCAGCTTGGCTTGGGTGGGGTAGGTTCCCGTTATGTAGGGCATGAGGAGGGATTCATTGAACACCAGATGGATTCCTTTCCACGTCTTTGGTAGCTCTAGTTCATAGGCTGCTGTTCCCACCTTCGCCTTTACCTTAAATGGTCTGTATCGTTTGTCATTGAACTTCTTGGTCAATCTGTCGGTTTTGATGTTTTTCACTTCTAGGAGGACCCTCTGTCCTGGTTGGTACTCTTTCACCTTTCTGGTTCTTTGGTCATGTGACTTCTTCATTGATTCTGCCGCCTTTTCCAGTGCCCTTTTTGCTATTTCATAACTGGACTTCATCTGCTCTATGAATGTTGTTGTGGATTCGTTTTGGACCCCCTTCCTTTGTGTTGGTATAGTGGATTGTTGGCCAAAGTTAAGGATGAAGGGGAATACTCCGGTGGCGCTTGTTGTCTGGGAGTTGTGTGCGAATTCCACTACCACCAACCAATCCACCCAATTCGTTTGTCAGTGGTTTACATAGATCCTTAGGTACTTTTTTACCTCCCAATTGATTCGTTCTGTCTGTCCATCTGTCTGGGAGTGGTACGCCATAGATGGGTTTGCCTTGATTTTCAGGAGGGCATATAGATCTCGCATAAACAATGACATGAATTGGGGTCCTTGGTCTGATATCACCTTTCGGAGTGTTCTGTGTAGTTTGAACACATTGTCTTGGAATGCCATCGCTACTCCTTGTGAGGTGATCATGTCAGTGATGGAGATCAGGTGTATCATCTTGGAGAATTGGTCAACTACCACCAGGATGGTGTTTTTTCCCTGCAACTGTGGTAGGGGCCCAATTAGATCTACTGAGATGATTTCCCAGGGTGCCAATGGGATCTTGTTTGGGTGTAAAGGTGTTGCGGTTGCCATAGTTTTCGGTTTGACTTTTTGGCAGGTGTCACAACCCTTCATGTATCCCTCCATGTCTTTCCTTAAGGAAGACCAATAGTATTTTCTCATGATTAGATCTCAAGTCCTTCTGACCCCGGGGTGGCCCGAGATCAGGTGATTGTGGTTGGCCCTGATGATCTCTTTTCTAAGTTTGGCATTGTTTGGGATGTAGATGAGATCCTTCCATCTCACCAGTCCATCTTTCTTCCATGTCCAGGGCGACTCAGCCTTTTCAAGTCCTTCTCTTGTAAATTGTTCTAGCTTGTATTGTAGTTTTTTGATGCAATCAAGGATACTTGATGAGGCGACAGCCTTTATCTGAACTGGGGTGGAAGGGCACTTTGCAGCCTCATTACCACCTTTGTTCATGAAAAGAGAATCAGGTAACAGAATCTGTTGTTTGTTATCTGTGTTTACCCCCTTCTCATAATCTGGCCTCCTGAATAGAGGATCTGCCAGGTTTGTTTTGCCTAGTCTGTAGTTGAATGCCAGCTTATATTCTTGGATGATCTGTTGCCATCTGGCTTGGCAACGGAAGAGATCTTGGGGTTTACGGAAGAACTTCAAGTTTTTGTGGTCCGTTAATACCTCCACTGGGTGGGTCACTTCTAGGAGGTATTGTCGCCATTCCTGGAGGGCAAATATGATGGCTAGCATCTCGAGATCTGCAGCATGGTAGTTTCATTCGACATCATTGAGGGATCTCAATATGAATGCCACAGGGTGCCACGTTCCTTCTTGTTTTTGTGATAGGACTGTGCCTATTCCTATTCCTGATCCGCCTGTTTTGATATGGAACAGGTTGGTGTCTGTGGGCATTGCCAGTGCTGGTGCTGTGGAGATTGTTTCCTTGAGCTGCTCAAATGCCTATTGACATGCTAGTGACCATTCAAAGTCCTGTTTTATTGATGTGAGGCTGCTCAGGGGGCAGGCAATTTGTGCAAAATTCTTTACAAATCGTCAGTAAAAGTTCAGGAACCCTAGGAAGCCTCTTAGGGTTTTCTTCGAGGTAGGCACTGGCCGGTCCCTGATGGCAGCCACTTTTTTTTCATCCATTTTGACCTCGTTTTGAGATACCACTAACCCTAGGAACTCCATCTCCTATACCTCAAAGTTGCATTTGTTGTGTCTGAGGTACAGGTGGTTGTCTCATAGGATTTGTAGTACCTCTCACACTATCTTCTGATGTTTCTTGAGCATCTTGGTGAAGATCATGATGTTGTCTATATAGACTACCATGACTCCCCGATTGATCAGATTTCAGAATAGGAAGTTCATCATTGTTTAAAAGGTAGCGGGAGAGTTACATAGTCCGAAGAACATCACCAGGGGTTCGAAAAGTCCTTGGTTGGTCCTGAATGTGGCCTTCTATTTGTCCCCTTCGGCCATCTGTATGTTGTTATACCCCCATCTTACGTCGAATTTGGTATAGTACTTGGCAGCTTTGAGTTTATCCACCAGTTTGGCAATCAGAGGAAGGAGGTATCGGTTGCATCTTGTGACATCGTTTAATTTCCAGTAATCTTGTACGGGGTGGAGACAGCCATCCTTCTTCTTAATGAAGAAGAAGGCTGATGCAAAAGGTGACTTGGATGGATGGATGCGACCTGATTTCAAATTTTCTTCGAGGAATTTGTCCAGTTCATTTTGCTCTCCTAGGCTCAATGGATAGACCTTGCAGTCTACCGTATGGTCTCCTGGTAGGAGTTCGATGGCATGGTTCCATGGTTGCCTTGGAGGGAGTTTATCGAAACTTTCTTTGGCAAATACATCAGCGTAATCATGTACATATTCTGGAGCTGCTTCCTCAAAGGTCTTCTTCTTCTTCTTTATGAAGTCTCAGGCCGCTATGTATGTTGCCATGTTGTGGAAGTAACTTTCCATGTCAAGTTTGAACAACTGATCTCCATTGTGCAGGATGAATTCGGCGTCCTTTTCGTTATTGTCGTCACAGCTTTCTAAACGAGGCATGTGGTCGTCCTCGCATTGAAAGGCAATCTGTCTCGTTTTCCAGTCTATACTGGAGTTGTGGGCTTTCAGCCAATCGTGACCCAGGAAGACAGTGTTCAGGCCTAGATTTGTGACTACAAGGGCCAACTGTTCTTTGTGGTCCTTAATCTGCATTTCGACGATGACGAACTTCTCGATTTTGCCCGATTGGTTTAGGGATCCGTTGGCATTATATATGGATATGGGTTGGGGGAGGGCATGGATAACTACCCCCTTCTCCGTTACGAACTTCTCGTGTATGGATAATCCCGTGCAGCCGGAGTCAATCAGGGCTTTGACTTCCATGCTCGTCCCGTCAGACATTATAAGGGTTATGGGTATCTCAAGGGAGTTGCATTCCTTTCTTGCCGATGCCTTCTTATACTTGGGGGGTCTTTGGAGATCCCTCAAGATCCAGTGTGCATCAGAGTTGCTCATCTGTTTTAGATCTGAGAGTAGATCAGATGTTACTTCTGCTCTCCTGGATTTATGGACGAACAACCTCAGGTGTCCCAGATTTCTGGTGGTATCTGGATTTTCTGCTTGTGCTTTTATCCACCTGATGGTCCAGGGATCTATCGTATTCATCCAGTAGTGGTCTGAGCTCTGGTTCCTTCGGTTCTTGGTGGAAGGGCGCTCTGCAGCCTCATTACCACCTACCTTGGATGTTTCGGTGCTTCCAAACCCTTTGTCTGCTTGCTTTGTCTTATTGAGGAAGCTTACTTCTCTTACAGGAGGGGTCGATATTTTTTCAAGGATTAGTTGTGCCACTCGATCTCCCGCCTTGGCCACGAATTCCTCATTTGTGAAGTTGAACAAGAGGATCTTTACTTCTCCCCTGTAATTGCTATCTATCACCCCCGCCCCGGTGGTTAGCTTTTTTTTTACAGCTAATCCACTTCTTGGTGTAATTCGGCCATAATGGCCTGGTGGAATTTTCATTGACAGTCCTGTTGCTATTAGGGCTTGTCCTTTCGCAGGCACTACCATGTCCTCAGAGGTGTACAAATCATATCCAGCCACACCTGGGGATCCTTGCACTGAGAGCGGTATTTCCTTTTTGGCTCTGACGACTTCTAGTGTGGTTGTGGGTAAGTTCACTCAATTGGTTTTTTCAGTCTCATCATTGCGTGTCAAAATTGTATATCAATTGTTTGGTAGTACAGACGACAATGACTTAATTGGTACAGTAGAGCAACTGATATCTACTATACAGGCTGAAAACCCAATCCAAAGTCCATATTCTCTTCCACAACCTCTGTGATGGTGGCCTGAGTTTCCTGCTCAGGCAATTCAGTGGCGTTCATCAAAGCACGAACCTGGGAAAACTGTTGAGGGGAGATGACTTGACCATTCCATTCTATTGCTCATGTTCTCAGGCCATGTGGATGTGGTGGGTGCTCTTGGCAGGGCCAAGGCTTACCACACTTCTGGCATATTCCCGCAGCATGTGCCTTATCGAGCTCCATAGGAGCTCCATGTCCTGGGAACACACTGGGTGCATTCGGGTAGGGGGCTGTGGTGGCAGTAGGAGGAGGTCTGGCCAGCAGGGCGTACTGCACTTGTGGCCTCCTCAGGGTGAACCTCTGCTGGTTGTATGGCGTTGGGTAAACTACCTGGCTCCGTTTGCTCCTTTCACAAAGGATTTCTTGGGTTCTTTGCAATGCTTCTTCCCACTCAAAGAGGTCCTCCAAATCGATTAATGCATGATTGTTGTCTTCCGTGTGGTTCACCAAGGTCTGACAGGCACATCAGCAGATCTGATCAACTAGTGACCTCCCGTTCGCTATGATGTCATACTCCGCCTCATCCATGTACTGATACAATTTGGTGAAGAAGTCCTCCACCGAGTCATTCCCTTGTTTAAGAGCGAAGAGCTTTGTTTGGGCCTTGTGTTTGAGCCCAGGGGGTTGAAATGCTCTTTTAAGGTTGGCTTCGAACATCGAGAAGTCCTGGTGTTCATTGATCCTTTGCCTGATTCGGAGATCTGCCCACTGCCCAGCAGGATTCTCTTCTTTCATATACGAGGTGGCGATTAAGATTTTCTGATGACTTGATGGCTCCTGTTTGAAGCCCCTCAGGTAGATGGTCACCTGCCTTCACCAGGATTGGAACTTCTCTTTGTCGCCTGCATAGAAATCAGGCTTTGTATAAATGGATTTCCTAATCTTCTGGTCTTTTTCGGGGCAACAGATGGGTTCATGGGGGTGGAAAGGCACTCCCAGAGGTTGTCCTTCACTGGATGGTGATGATGGAGGAGGCAGGAGGTCACCTGCTGGCGCTGGTTTCACCAGAGGGATTGCTGTTGGCGAGCACCTTAGGTGATATGGCAGATATGGTTTGTCTGGGTTTTTGTGGATGTAGTTGTACCTCCAATCGAGGTATTCAAAGTCCAGGTGTGCTGCGTCCACCTATTCTGAGGTGAAGGTGGGTGCAGGCATTGGTGGAGATACCATAGGGCGGACGAATAGGCAAGCTGGTGGTTTAGCCACCAGAGTTTTACTGGTTCCTTCCATCGGAACGTCTTCCAATGCTTGGGCTAGCTCTTGCATGGAAAAGGAGGAGACCCGCTCCAGCTGTGGCGATTGGACTTTGATATGGGAAGGCAGGCGAGCATATGGTGAAGGGGTTTCCATTTTAGACATATCTAGATGGTCGGTGGAGGGTCAATTTTGGGCGAAGATAAGGGAGGTAGTTTCCTATGGGGGACTCTTTCTGAAGGAAATTGTATTGGTAGATTATTTTTTGCTTTTTCTTATAAAGGACCTGGGCTTTCAAATGAGGAGGTGGAGGAAGTCACCATATGGATGTCCCACTGGTACCGCGCTGCTTGCAGAATAGTAGCATCGTTGTAGCGTCAGAGGGCAGGGATAAGGTTTTGGAGGATTTCAATTACTACCTTGACCAGGTTTTGGTGGAGCAGGTGGAGTATTTCACACAGATTGATCTAGAAAGAAAGCCTCTAGTTTTCTAGTGGCAAACAGAGGTTGACGAGAGATGGGTGGAACCAGAAGAGTTTTACTACAGCTTAAGGGAGTACTGCCCTTGTCAGTTGTAATGTCACAGGTAATCACGAGAACCTGGATTCACCAGTGTAAAACCAACATGGACTGCTAGGCACTTAGCAGACGACGGGGGCTAGTGTACTATGCCCGGTAGCAACTTTATCCTTATTTATAATGGCGGACAACCATATGAATACAGTGGGCACAATTGTAGTCCACTCTTGTTTTATCTCTAAGAAGGAGAGATTTCCCTTAAGTCTGGGATCTGACTAGTACACTATCGTGAAGAGCAATGGTGCAAATGGATGAGCGCATTGCCCAGGGAATTACCCCATACGAGCTGAATGTGATGGAGAGTGGGTCAAAGTAGACAGCAATGTAGTGAAGTGCACGTCAACAGGTGAAGTTGATAGATATAACGATGAAGAGAGGGAGTCGGGAGTCAAGATGACCGGCAACAAAGTAGTTTTGGAATTATGAAAGAACCACGAATCCACAAAAGTTACTAAGTGTGATTTTCAAGTGAAAGAAATGGAATTCCAAAACTAGAAAATACAAGTGCAGGGTCAACTACTTTATATACTATAGCTACACGCACACGGACCATGTTTAGGGCTGGTGTGGAAGGTTCTGGAATGATTATGTAATTGTGATGTTATAGAATGTTCTGGAATGTTTGGGGGGGGTGACATCATGGGAAATAAGGTAAGGAACTAAGTGGATGAGTGGTGAGGGTAAGATTATGAATCTAATGATGATGAGATAAGATAAGATAAGATTGCTGCACCCAAGCAGATGCATTGAATCCTGGCGTAAGTCCACATGACTAGTGAAGGAAAAACTGTTGAAGGGAGACAGGGGTTTCATATGAGTATCTTCTAGAAGGACGTCATGACCAAGGCTTTATTTCATTTCAAAACACTATCCATGATGGCATTATAAAAAGCAGTTTGCTGAGGATTGAGAGTAGGAATTCCTTTATCAACTTGCTCTTGCTGCTTCTCTCTGTTGTAATTCCTTTGCTCAAAGATAAATTGATTTCCTCTGTAACGGCCCCAATCATTCTGTGGTCTAGGCATGGAAGGAAAGTCCTGCAATCCTTTGCCATGTTTTCTAAGTTCTTGATCTATGAGATGCAATCCATAGTCATAGATTTGCTCTTCATTAGGCTTCACAATACAAAAGGTGTGGGTGAGTTGACATGCAAAATCATTATATAGATGATGTTTTGATGCATCCCACAATTGGTGAGGATCCACAGGAGAACAATGCACCAGAATAACAGTGAAAAGATAGTGCAGTTGATAGCCTGTCTTGAAGTGAGCAGCCTCTTCTAAGCACAAAAACCATTCCCTATCATCCTTCAATAGGCCACATGCACAACAGGCCTTTTTGAAGTTTTCATGTAGATGACTTTCAATAGTGTGGAGATTTTTGTAAGATGTAGCACCTATTGATGTGATGATATCAATTCTGCTTCACAAACACAATATAGTGACTGATCTCACCTTTGACCACAGTAAGCAGAAGACGCAAGTAAAATATTTTGCCAGCAGAGGAAGGAATGGAATACATGCGTCCAATGGCTTTGTATCTTTGACAAACTGTCCAGACAGCTTGACCCTTGTTCCAAACAAAATTTTTGGGAAAATCCTGATAGAGATAATCATAAGCTCCAGCAGCAATGAGATCAGGATCTTGATTAGCTTTGAACCACCCAAGCAGCTGTGTATTCTTGACATTGTTGCTCACATTTTGAATCTCGGCTTTAGCTTGAAAAACCACAGATTGATGACCAGAAAGATGAATAGATAGATGATAGACAGCTGGCCACTTCATATGCATAGGAAATTCAAAGATGTTATGGCAAGCTTGGGTAGATGATATATATCTGGCATCAAGATAGGAATGTATTTCATTTTCCCCTTTGGTCAAGACAGTTGCACGATCTGGACCTTTGTAGATGTATTTGTGGATATACTTGACAGCCTTGATAGATCCACAGACTTCCAGATTTATATGACAGTTAAACTACACCAATAGCTCCCTTGGATGAGAGACTTAAACCCTTTGATATTGGCATTATATTGGATGTGGATATATGAAAAGAATTGCTTTGTGGCTTTAAGGGCCTGATTCTTTGAGCATAAGCATGTAACCCATGCCATGGAGGTATAATCATCATAAAAGATGATGGCATATTTGAATAAATGATATGATTCCACTTCAAATGACTTGAGATTTGAATGGATCAGCTCAAATGATGTGATTGCCCTTCACTCAGTATGAGGGAATATCCCATTGGGTTGCTTGCCTAGTTGGCATCCAGGGCAAATTTTATTGTTTGTTGGTATTATGATGTCCAGAAAGTCTTTCAGATGTTTTTGCCTAGCTTTAAGTACATTTTTAGAAGAATATTCCATGCGGTGATATAAGAGATCATAGTTCACAGAGGCCATGACTTTTTGGGCATATGGATTGATGGCTGGAGTACAAATCCAGAACATGGTATCAAAACCATGTGAGTAAAAAGACAATATAGTCTTCTTGATGCATTTATCTATAAAATTGATGCAACCTGCAAAAGCTGCAATGGTAATGTAGTGATCTTTAAGCAATGTGCCCATAGAGATCAGCTTAAGATTGTATTGTGGCATGTATACCACTGGCAATAAATGCACAAGGTTGCCATTAAATAACACAATTACAATACCTTCATCTTTTATAGGTGCCTTTCCATTCACAGTCTGTGAGAATCTAGGCTTTTGGTACTCTTGATACTTGATGAAATCTTCAAGATTATAAGTGAAATGAGCTGAAGCTTCTGAATTCAACAATTACAAATCTGGTAGCAAACCTGAGTGGTCATGTTCATGCTTTTTACCTTTTTTGAATGACTTGCAGCAGTCATCACACAATGTGGAAGGAAAAGCAGATAGTATAGTCCATGCATAATCTACTACAGATGAACAAGTATACAACATGTTTCTCTGTGGCAAAGAAAATTGCACATTAGCATCTGAATAGTGAAAGTGAGAATTAACTAACTAGTCTTGTTGAAGAAGCCAAATTCATCAGCATCCCCCAAATACTGATCATAGTAATCCTTCCTAAGAAAAATGGTGTCCTCATCATCCATTTCTGTCCATGCTTTTGCCACCATGGTGGAAAGATCCTGAAGCCACTCTTCAAGAGGGCGAGAATTTGGTTTGAGGAGGTTCAGGTGAGGAATGAATTGATTGAGCTGTTTGAAGCTCAAAGAACTGTCGGTATCCATACTCATAGAGTATGGGGAGAGGCTATGACCTAAGACATAGATGACAGTGGAATTGGTTTGGTCAAGAGTGACCACAAAGGAGATGCTGATGGTAGATGCTGATGTAGGCTGCCAGGGTTGAGAAGCAAGGATGTGACAATTAGTCACAAGGTCTAATGTATAAACAGTTTTACAAGTAGACATTGAGCCCATGCAATGAGCCAAAGAGATGGTGTTTTGCTATGAGAAAACACAGAAGGTCTATATTGCATCATACCAGGAGTGTGGGCAAGTTGTTGAGAATTAACAGTGGTGGAGAAGGTGGGAAAAAAACTACAATCTTGTTGTCAAAGACATCTTAATGTTTTTAAACAATCCTGCTATTGTCTAGATAGGCATAATCTGGATATTCATCCTCTTTAATAATGGTCTGATCTGTAAAGGCCTTGGGAAAGCACTTTTTGCAAACATTGTTTTCCAAACATCTCTGAGGAGAGCAGGGTCTATGGAGCATGTACTTGGAAACAACAGAGTGAAGTTAAGGATAGACTTGGAAATCAGGAATTTGTGCAGAGATAATGCCATCAATTTGCTCAACAGTGAAAATTTTGTCTTGTGGCTCCAAGAAAATCAAAAGATGCATGTGAGGAAGTTCACATTTTTGATATTCAATGGTGTAAACAAATCCAGCCACCTGTCCAAAGTATCCATTATGGATCTTTTTCAACAATGCTTGTTGCTTGGCATGAAAGACATGTGCAACCAAATCTGGCCTATCCACAGTTGTTTGACCTAAACAATAGTGGGTGGTCAGTTTGTTAATAACATCTAGGTGGAACAAAATATACACACCAGGAAGCAAGTTTTGAGAGATTTCAGGCCAGCTTCCATTAGCAGTCATGGTAAGGAGTAAGTCAGGTTTTCGAAATTCCCGACAAATGGCCAAAGAGTTTTGAAGCAATTGTTGCATGTAGTGAGATCCATCCTTGTGGATGGAAGGAAGAATGACATGACCAACTTGACCCAAATTTTAAACTTCACCACCATCTCGATGCATATGATCTTGCAATCCTTGATATAGATCAGCCCTAAGTTTTGTCTGATTGTTGGCAGCCCAGGTGAGATTGCACTGCTCAATGGATGCCCAGCCATAACAGGTAAATTGTTGAAAAAGCCTTCCTTCTTTAAAAAGATTCTATGGCTCTATCTTAGGGGGACATGTATAAAGTCTATAGGCATACCAGAGAAGCTGTGTAATCTTTTTGGAGCGATGTGCATTTCCATTATGCTATTGCAAGGGTATGTTAAGATGCCAGCCCTCCTCTCCATGTGGAAAGAAAAGCATATAATGCAATGGAAGATAGGATGAATGGAGATTGCTGATATGGTATAGACCACCACCTTGTAGACATATGATGATGTCATGATCTACCTTCATGTTCTCTGAACCATCTTCTGGTATAACTGCAGCTATCTCTTCCACAGTAGGCAGGTTATATCTTCTAGCATCAGCTGCCTGTTGTAAATGAAGATGCATGCGAATATCGGTATGTTCCTTAGGTGGTTTTGCCTATATGATAGTATATGAATATTTTCTTTTCAATATTATAAGTACTTACCCTCATAATTTCATAAGCCTGTTGATATAGTGGTGCATAAGGATGAATCTCTCTAAGAGTATTGTGGAAATCCAACAAAATAGCACCATCAAGCTAAGAGTTGCATTGGACATGTCTGTTGATTGCTTCTTCTGGATCATATATATAAAGCTAAGCATAGGATGGTTGTATTTCATTAGATGGTATGAGAGCTCCCATCAGATGGTGAAGTGTCCCATGAATCTGAAATGATGCTGGTCTAGAGCTTTAAATAGTTGTATTTTCCATGTCAGTGCCAATGGATGTGAATGCCAGAGTATTATTGTATTGCCAAATTTTCTTTTTAAATTCTTTGACATCTTGAGGATCATCAAATAACTCCTGCAAAACACATGGCCATTCTTGTATATGGGGCAGACTGACTTGACTCTGAAGACAACATATTCCAAAGCAAGGATTGTGAGCACTTGAGTTACTGAGCTTTTCTGAAAGAAAATGAAGAGCATGGCAATTGGAACATTGAATATTCATGAGTCCAAGTGAATGTAGCTCAATTGGCTCGGTATATATATATTCTACCACCAGGTGGAATACGACGTAAAGGCTGTGGTGGCTGTGGATTACCATTGGCATTTTCTAAATCACTGGAACTGGAATCAGATGGATCAGGATCAGGTGGTGGTGCAGGTGATGCAGGTGGTGGGATTAGGAACCTTGAAGCAGATCTTGGCAATGGCCTCTGGGATACAGATGGCCTAAAAGATGGAGGAGAAGACAGAGATGGAGATGGAGATGGAGATGGAGGAGGAGAAGATCTAGCATTAGATTGCCGTTGTTGTCTTTGCCGATCTTGCTCATAGTATTCTCCAGAGCATTGACTATACTCATAAAGAGCTTCATTAGCCAAAGCTTGAGAGAGCTGTTGTATCTGATTTATTTGATTTTCTGCTCAAGACTGACAGATCTCCTCCTGTTCATATATCTCCATCTGCTGTTGCTGTTCCAATAGTCTTTGCTCCTCCAACTCTCACTGATGTTGTTCTAGTAGTTGTTGCTGCAATAATCTTTGTTGTTCTATCTCTTGCTGATACTGAGCCAGCAATTGCAACTCCAACTGTCTCTGATGCTCCATTTGCTGATGTAGTTCCTGTTCTTGTAATGCCAACTGCCTTCTATACTCTATTTCTTGTTCATGTCGAAAATTGATAATATTTGGCATGAGAGGAGGATATGCAGGCCCAGCTTCAGCATTGATAGATTGAGCAGCAGAAGAACGATGATTGGATCTTCTGTTACGTTGGTTTTGATGAGTGGAATTAAAGTTTTCCATCAATCTAGCATTATAATTCACTCTATTTTCCAAAGCATTGCTTTGAGCAAATGCTTGATGGCCCATAGCAGGTTGCTGGTTGATATAATGTGGTTGGGCTGGCAAAGCAGCAGGTAGCCATATCAGAGGTGGAGTAGGAGGTGGTAATGGCGATGAGCGTAACCGACGCATCCTTTGAACATGGTGGTGTTCAATTTGATTACATGGTATGTCTGGGTATTGATTTACAGGAACTGGATGATGATACTAAATTTTAATCAACATCACACACATATCATAGTAGAATATGTGACAATAACATACCATCAAGGCATTCAGAATATTAGAAGAATTTGATGGCAAGAAACCAGGTTGTTGTGGCTGGCAGCATCCAGGTGGTGAACCCATTTGATGTTGTGCCTGCTCAGCCTGGCGAGCAGCTTGTTGTGCTCATTGTGGTGAAGTAGGGGGTGTAGCCCTAATTATTATCAAATTAAACATGTTATAATATCCAAAATGCATCATTACACACATTTTGTTGTCAAGTAAAAGCTCAGTGTCAGATTTGGTTTGATTGTTTTGTGGCAAGCTGTCTGTACAGCCAGACTACTAAATCCATCAGAAAAGAGGCTATTTGCATCTTTTTACAATGATGTACCCACAAATGCTCAATACAGGGCTGCAGGGAAAGGGTTTGATTGCAATCACTCAAGTATACTTCAAACTAATTGAAGTATGAAGTATAGCAGCCCTGTGTAGTAATTTTGGTAATTGTATCAAGTTGTGTCAATGTTATATACTCGAGTGTCCTTTCCCCCATGTAAGGCTCGGCCATTTGTTTGGTCACGTTTGCCACGGTGCACAAGAGGCGTGAGTTTTGGTGTCCACTAAATCGCATTCGAGACTCGAGTGGCTGTGGTGCTGTGGCTGAGCTTGAAATGTGAAGTATGTGAAGCTACATACTAAATGGACAAAAGGGTGCCACAGCTGAGCTTGAAATTTATGCAGGCCACATGGTTTTTTCAGCCCAAAAAGGCAAGAAATTGAAGTTGACGATGGCAATTCACACAGGTGAGGCAGGTGAAATAGGCGTCGCAAAAGGTATCACACATTATGACACGCCCCATTCTCCCTTAAGTTTTTAGATTTATGGTAACCCCTCCCACACATAGCATGATCTGTGTGCACACCTGTATAATATATAAAGTAGCACTTTGCAACTGGTATTCCCAGTCTAATCCATTTTTGTTCACCATGCTAGTCATTGCCTTGGCTATCTGATTATTGTAAACTGTGTTAAGCGGAAAAGACCCCCATATCCTCATCCTTGAGCTAGGAATTGTATATCCTGTGAAACATTGTCTGAGCCTTGTGGTTTGATTAGTTGTTCACGATAAAGTCATAACACTTGGATTAGACTGCTATACACAACGCTCGGGTCCCAGAGCTAAGGGAACAAGAGGTACTACCACTTGATGGTAGTGAGACCAGCACTTGCCCCACTGTCATATCCCGTAATTCCACAAATCCACCTTTGACACCTCTGACACCTCCGGCGCACTACGCGCTAACTCCGGCCTCTTTTCATGTATATCGCAACTCCGGACCTCCGGAGTTACCTCTCTTTTCATTTATCCTGTAATACTTATTTCCAATACTCACGTACCTCCATCGTCCCTGCATCTCGTACCTCCGTCATCCCTGCATTCCATACCTCTGTCCTCCCTGACCTTTCATCTCCGTCTCCCCTTAGTTACCAGTCTTTCCTTTTCGTTATCCCCTCGAAAATACTTGTACCCCCGAAAATACTCGGATCCCCGGACTTTAGTACTCCGTCTCCCGTTTTACCTCCATATATAAACCCCCGTACCTAGCTTTGTACTACAGTTAGATTATCGACTCAGACTACCAACTTTTGACTTCCAGTTATAAACCCTCTGTTCACCCCCGATCCATATTGATCACCTCCAACTTTATTGTTCCCCTCCGAATCACCTCCGAACCTCCACTCCGAAATACAAGGACCCGATCAACAGCAAGGGCACACCACATACGGTGAAGCCAACGTCCTTATTCCCACCAAACTCTGGAGTTCCGGAGTTACACCCGGAGATCGTTGGCACGGTCTTAACACCCACGCTGTTATATATGGTCATCTGCCATACAAATAAAGATAATGTTGCTACCGGGCATAGTGTATTAGCCCCCATCGTCAGCTAAGTGCCTAGCTGTCCGTGTTGGTACTATGCTGGTGTACCCAGGTTCGCGTGATCATCTGTGACGTCACGTCTAACGTGGATAGTATTTCCATATGCCGTAGCCAGGTGGATCTGGTCTCCCCCATGCCTCTTTGTTTTGTATTTTCGTTTTGGATTCTAGTATAGGTCACTGCGGCCACCTTTGTCATTGTATTCAGAGAAGACGTTATTACCTCTGATCCAAGAAGTACTTTTTTAGGCAGCAAGTTTGTAGGTTGCCCAGAGTGTGGTTGGAATAGTCCACACAGTAAGTGACCAAAAGAAGATTTTCAAGATTCCTTCCTGATCCCATACCTGAAAGGTCTATTGGCCTTCCCACGATAAACAACACACCGAACATCATTTCTTCTCCTTTGAATATTTCGGTGTAGAACATTTTCGCTCATATCTTCGTCCTACCCACTATCTCAAACCAGTAATCAAATATGTTGACGTCAGTGGACTTAGATGATCTCGTTGCAAGGCTCTCCACCCTAAACATAAACCAAGAAAAGAACAATGTAACCAAGAAGATAGCCGATCCTGAGAAATGGGACGGTGATCGTGCCATCTTCCGTCTTTGGTGGGTGAAGTTGCATTTATGGATAGATGCACAAACATGGAAGTCAGACAAGCTGAGATGCATCACTGTCCTTTCATGGTTTGAGAAGAAGGCGAATGGCTTCGCTCAGCTTACGTTGGAGAAGTACCTCAACAATGAGGAAACCGAGGTAAAGAATGTCCAAGATGTCGTTATCGGCACAAAAGGAGATTTGGCTTGACCAAGCTGGTCCAAGCTATAAAAGAAGATAAAGGACTATTTCTGGATCAATGTACTCTCCCATGAGTCTCTTCGGAAGTTGAAAGGTCTTCAACAAAATGGGCATCCGATTGACCTCTTCCTCCAACATTTCAAGGTCCTGCAAAATGAGGCAAACATTGAGGACTATCACGCCATTACACTCCTCAAGAAGGCGGTTGACTACCGCATCTATAAAAGGATCCAGATGAACCACCCTGGATTAGAGTTTGGTATCGACGAGCTCAAAGAAAACTACAGAGCTGTCGGTAGAGCGTATGAACAAATGGCGATAAAGCATGGTCCTTCCACAAATTCCCATTTCATCCCACGGTCTCAGGGCTGCTATCAATATCCACCTCCATCTCAGCCTCCCCCCCCTCAATGTCCACAGTTTACAGCTACTGGGATTCAGCTGGGCCATGGTGCCCCCATGGAGATAGGTGTGCAGCAGGCTGCACCCGCAAGGCAAGACACTTGAATTTGTTTCCTGTGTAACCTCCCTGGGCACATCAAACCCGACTGCCCCAAGAACCCGTATTGTCAACTGCTCCATCCTCCCCAGCAGTGTTATAATATGAACATTTTCAAACATTTTCAGACTTACACTTTTTTCTTTTCCAGTCACGTGATCTGTGCACATGACCGTGGTAACCCTCACATGACCAGGTCTAGAACCAATGACATCATACCATGAGGTGACTGTGCCCTTTTAATTTCCGCTCTTCTCACATAGCCCCTTTCATTTCCGTTATCTTGCTCCCATGGTCGTGAGACCACTTAGTCTATCTATGGTAGTTCATCCCATGCATAGCATGGTCTGTGCGCGCGCCTGTATCATATATAAAGTAGTACTTTGTAACTGGAATTCCCAGTCTAATCCACTTTGTTCACCATTATAGTCATTACCTTGGTCTTTTGGCCATTGTAGACTGTGTTGGATGGAAAGGACCCACATACCCTCATCTTCTTGAGCCAGGAGTCATGTACCCTGTGAATATTGTCCGAGCCTTGTGGAAGTGATCAGACACTTCGGTGGTAGTTCATAACACTTGGATTAGACTGTTATACACAACGCTTGGGTCCCAGAGCTAAGGGAACAAGAGGCATTACCACTTGACAGTAATGAGACCAACACTTGCCCCACGTTGTTCATATACGGTCATCCACTGTACAAATAAGGATAACGTTGCTACCGGACATAGAGCACTAGCCTCCGTCGTCAGCTAAGTGCCTAGCTGTCCGTGTTGGTACTACACTGGTGTACCCAGGTTCGCATGATCACCTGTGACATCATGTCTAACACAGATAGTATTTCCGTACACTGTAGCCAGGTGGATCTGGTCTCCCCCATGCCTCTCTTCTTTACGTACTTTTCATTTTGGATTTCAGTATAGGTTGCTGTGACCACCTGCATCGTTGTATTTGGAGAAGACGGTATTACCTCCAATCAAAGAAATATTTCCTTAGGCAGCAAGTTTGTAGGTTGCCCAGAGTGTGGTTGGAATAGTCCACACAGTAAGCAGCTGAAAGAAGACATTTTCAAGATTCCTTCCTGATCCCACACCCATAAGGTCTATTGGCCTTCCCACGACAAACAATGCACTGAGCATCACTCTTTCTCCTTTGAGTGGCACGGTGACGAACACTTTTGCTCCTATCTCCGCCCCACCTGTTATCTTAAACCCATAGTCAAGTATGTCGGCATCGGTGGACTTAGACGATCTCGTCACAAGGTTGTCCACTCTAAACATCAACCAAGAAAAGAACAACGTGACTAAGAAGATTGCTGATCCGGACAAATGGGATGGCGATTGATCCACCTTCTGTCTCTGGTGGGTCAAGTTATGTCTTTGGGTAGATGCCCAAATGTGGAAGTCAGACAAGCTGAGATGTATCGCTGTCCTTTCACAGTTCGAAAAGAAGGTGGATGGCTTCACCCAACTTATGTTGGAGAAGTACTTAGATGATGAGGAAGCTGAGGTCAAGAATGGCCAGGATGTCATTATTGGCACCAAAGGGGATTCGGCTTGGCCAAGTTGGTCCAAGCTCCAAAAGGAGATAAAAGATTATTTCCGAATTGACATACTCGCCCATGAGTCACTTCGGATATTAGAAGGTCTCCACCAAAATGGTCACCCCATCAACCTCTTCCTTCAGCGTTTTGAGGTGCTTCAGAATAAGGCAAATATCGAGGACTACCACGCGATAATGCTCCTCAAAAAGGCAGTTGACTACCGCATCTATGAATGGGTTCGAATGAATCACCTGGAATTAGAGTTCGGCGTCGACAAGCTCAAGGAAAATTACTGAGCCGTCGGAAGGGCATATGAACAAATGGCAATAGAGCGTGGTCCCCCCTCCAATTCCTGTTTCATCCCATGGTCTCAGGGCCGTTATCAATATTTGCCTCCATCTCAGCCTCCACCCCCTCAACGTCCACAATTTACAGCGGTAGGAACTCAGCCAGGCCGTGATGCCCCCATGGAGATAAGCATGCAGCAAGCTGCACCAACAAGGCCTGACATGAGAACTTGTTTCTTGTGTAATCTCCCTGGACATATCAAGCCCGATTGCCCCAAGAATCCTTACTGTCGTCCACCCCGTCCTCCCCAACAGCGTCAGCAGGTTGTTTGGAACTACGACCAGGGAACTTACGTCCTGGTCCCTGAATATTCCCAAGTGCAGGTGGCGCAACAATCTCTCTCCTGTCCTCTCCCCATTCCCCTGGTTATGGCACCGGTAGTACCAACGGCCGCACAGCATTTCGTCTTGGAAGAAGCAGAAGCCTATTACCAAGATAAGTTTGAAGTTGAGGCCAAGCAGCACATGGCCGAGGCTTTAAAAGGACACAGCACGTAGGAGTAAAGAGTTCCTCCGTGCATGGACCTATTTCTTCTTCTTCTTCTTCTTTTTCTTTTACATCTTGTTTTGATTCTGATTTCCCTATTTCTGATCTATCATCTGTATTATGTAGTTTGTCTGTTCATTCCATGAGAGCATCTCAGTTGAGCATGGCACCGGAATTAAATAATAGTGTGCTTAATTCTCTCCAAAAACAACAAAAAATTAGTTCTATTTATAAACCCCTCTTGTGTGTCATGACTTCCCAGCATCGTGCAACGACATTGTCATTCGGCAGAGAGTTCTTGCTTGAGACTGTCATATATTGCCAGTGGGATGGCGAATGGGAATGTCATCAGTTCAGAGCTCTCCTGGACTCTGGTGCTACTCATACATTCATTGATCAGGACTATGTTATTCGTCACGGCATTCCTTTCTTTACCCTCAATAATCTGATTAAGATACATAATGCTGATGGATCAGAAGGTGCTATTGGCCAAATCTAGCATGCAGTAACTCTGATTGTGGAAATCACTGGACATTTCGAAACCATAGACGCTTATATATCTGAATTAGGTACACATTGCATGATCATCGGGTATGACTGGCTTTTCCACCATAATTCTGAGGTCAACTGGGTGCAGAAGACTATTTCATTTCTGCGCTGCACTCAGTATTGTAAAATTATGGGTTCTGGACCTCCTGCTTCTAATTATTTCGAACCTAGTCCTTCATTTTTACGTACTATCGAGGAAGGACTCAAAGATCAAGTTCCCAAGATATACCACAAGTTCCTTGAAGTCTTCTCAGAACAGGAGTCTACAAGAATGCCGTTACGGAAGCCTTGGGGTCATGCTGTAGATCTCAAGCCGGACTTTGTTCTGAAAAAGGGTTGAGTAATTCCCCTATCAGACATTGAAATGGACAAAGTCCACACATTCATCGATAAGGAGCTCAAGAAAGGCTATATTGCTCCTTCCAAATCACCTCAGATGTTGCCTGTATTTTTTATTCCGAGAAAAGATGGTGGAAAAAGGATGGTCATCAATTATCGCTACCTAAATGAGGGTACCATCAAGAATTCCTATCTGCTTCCATTGATTCCACAACTCATAGATTGGCTGAAAAATGCTGACATGTTTATGGCCCTTGACTTACATGGGGTTACAACAATGTGTGGATCAAGGAAGGCAACAAATGGAAAGGTGCCTTTGTTACCCCAATTGGTGCTTATGAACCCACAGTAATGTATTTCAGCATGACTAATTCCCCCCCTACCTTCCAACAAATGATGAATGTCATTTTTAATGATATGTATGCTGTAGTAATTATTTATATCGACGACTGTATGATATTTACATTGAAGAAGACTTGGGAGGAACACAAGGAGGTAGTAAAAGAGGTCCTACGTTGTTTACACAATAATGACCTTTACGTAAAACCCTCCAAGTGTCACTTCTCGAAGAATAAAGTGGACTTTTTGGGCATGGTTGTATCTAAAAAGGGGGTGGAAATGCAGGAAAAAAAAGTCGCTGGAGTTATGGATTAGCCAGTTCCTACTCAGTTGA
>JBBPQZ010000167.1:0-22657 GCA_038092795.1 Boletus rubissimus
CGAAGTCCAAGTCTGTTTCATCACGATTGTTTCATCGGTCCCCATCTCTGAATACGTTTCGCTCTCGATCGGCAGGTTGGTTCATTTGGGACAGTTGACAAGGAAACGGGGAATTTGATTGTGGAAGGCAACATATATCATGCCGACTTCCAAAAAGAGTTGGACAAGCACGATGTCAAGATCAACTTGGCCAACTACCCGCCTCAGGAAGGCCCAGTTGAGGACGATTTCATCATCGCCTCGCGCGGGGCCAAACGTAAGGACTTGAGTACAGATAATACAGTGTGCGTAGTGATGTTACATCACGACAATGTTGGTCTGACCAAGTACATACAATAACAGGGACGTCCCTGGTATCGCCACTGCATCCTTCAAAGGTCAATGGTTGTTCGAGCGCGGCAAGCGAGACGCCGTGCTCATCATGCACACCCCTCGTCAAATCTTCATTCCGCCCAATGTGGTACTGGAACCCCTCTACCAGGTGGACAAGCTCATCGACAAGTGGCTCGTCACAAGCATTCATGTCTGCCCTGCGTACTCCATGTACCTCTCCGACAAGTGTACGGTCGCTGTTTTCCTCTGCAAATCCGCGTAAATAGCTGATAATGCTCGGCGAGACAGCGGGCGATAAGGTCTCTCTCGCTCTCACAGCCCAAGCGCCCATCGCTGGTGTGGTTGGTGTCACTGCGGGTGCCCAGGGTGGTTTCAATTGGTGGGTCGATACCCAGTCTGGTCTCCTTCGCAAGGCGTGCGATCAAACGGGCGGGAATCCGTTCACGCCGCTCTATGCTCTGAAGCGTCCCATCAAACGAAACAGGAGGTTTTTCCGGGACGCTATTAGGCCTGAGCCATCGGGCGACGACCTGTCAGTATGGTTTGCTTTGTGTGTAACTCTTAACTGACACGTTATTGTATCCACGCCAGATGGTACAGTGACTCCCCGCCATGGGACCCGCTTGATGAGGACGGTGTAGAAGATCTTTTCGATCCGGTCAGTGTAGTCTTCACAGTTTCATTCGTCGTCAGCTTCTCACAGCATGACATTTCAGAGCGTCAGAGCAGTTGATCCATTCAGACTCCCAGCTGCGTGAAGAAGGGACTGGTATAACCCATGGATCTCATACTTGCCAACATTTGGATATGATTGCTGATCAGGCTCGATGCGATGCACGATATCATGATTTCACGAATTTCTTTTCATTGTAAACATCATGTTAGGGCTGGCATACTACACTCCTGGCAATCAACTTGAACATGTGCATCCGTGCAGTGATGAAGGGTACTGAAGTTAACAAGGGGACAAGGAGTAGAGAACTAGGAAGTCTCCAGTGTTTGGAGCGCTTGCCACCACCTCGTGCGCATAGGCGCTGACATTACTCACGGGGTGCAAGCTACAGCCACCACGTGGACACGCTACTCAAATTACACGAAGGCTAGTCGTGTTTCTTCGCACCATCTGTCATGTTATGGCTATGGTGGCGCCCTTCATGGTTTAGTGGTCTTCCATGGTGCGCTTGTGGCTCTTTGGACACTGGAAGTGTCCCCTTGATGTGATACGCAGTCGTCTGCCCGTTGGCTCATGAGGTACTGTTCATTGTTAGACTTAGTCATATCAACACCAGCTCAATACTCCTGATGAGTCCACAGGTGTGGATGTGGGGCACTCTACAATAATTCGAATCCGCCAGGGATGGTGAAGCCCCACACTGTGTGCTCCACCTGAGCTGTTTGCATACCTAGGCCAGATCGACGGATAGCCTTCTCCCAGCATTGTGCACAGTCCAAACTGTTTCATCCTACTCTCTCGCTGCCTCATCTGAGTAGTAAGTTAGCCACACAGTGTGTATGAAAGGTTTACTCACATTTGGGAACATCACCGGAGGAAGGCTTTTGCACTTAGATCGATCTTGGAGAATGTTTATGGCGGACCTGGCTGGACAAAAGAAGTTTGGGTTTCCACGTGGCAGCTTGTGTCTTTCGTTTTCAGTGCAGCGTCATTCGTTTTCGGCACACTGTCATTCGTTTTCGGTATAATGACATTCATTTTCAGCACAGTGACATTCATTTTCAGTGCGGCGTCATTCATTTTCAGTGGACTGACTCATTCATTTTCGGTGCAGCATACTGGTTTCCTTGTTCACATGACCCGACAACTTATGTAGTCATCGAGGTAACTCATTCGCCAGTTGTAGTCACTAGTAAGTACTTGTAAGTTAGTGATACATGTCCTGTGCAATTGCCAGCGATTCAATCCAGAGTAGGTGGTGAAACTGCATATCAGCATGAGTGTGATCGAGAATTGGTTGTAGATGACGATGGAATTCTTCATCCTGGAGTTGATTCTCGAATGGACTAGATGTGCCAGGGACCTTAACATGAGAGAATTGTTCAGGCTGGTTAAGGATGAAAGGGTCATGATTGGGCTGATCTGCTTCATTAGGATTGTTAATGTTGTGGTGTCCCTGAATGCCATCACTGAAAAAACAAGCAAGCCATAACCCTATATAATCAGATTATAATCTGGATCTTGCATATAATCACTCATAATCTGCCATGCAAATGGTAATGTAGTACATTGGATTAAATAGCTTCCTTCTGTTTCCAATTATCACAGATCTGGGCAAAGTTGACAATGGTGTGGACTCTGTGGCTGTTATGAACCTATCACGAATGACAAGATCACAAGGCTCAGTGCTACCTTGCAGGCTACACATGTCCTGGCTCAATGGTAAGGAAGAGGAGAGGGTCTTCTCCAATTAACTCAGTCTACGGTGGCCAAGAGACCAGAGCAATGACTATTGAAATAACCAAAAATGGATTAGACTGGGGTTGCCAGTCACATAGTGTCTACTTTATATACTGTACAGGTGCATGCACAGACCATGCTATGTGTGAGAGGAATTACCATAATTAGACTGATAAAAGAAGCAACAGTGGAAGAAATACAACAGAGATTAAATGGGGCTGTGTGAGAAGAGTGGAAATTAAAGGGGCATGGTTACCATGAGGTATGACATCATTAGCTCTAGGCCTAGTCATGTGATGATTACCATGGTCATGTGCACAGATCACGTGACTGAGAAAAGAAAATGTTAAGTTTAGAAAAGTTTTTGAAAATATTCATATTATAACAGTGGCTGGAAGATCAAACACATCAGATTATCCATCTACATATGCTGCTTGATCATTGAGGTGTTCTCTAAGTGCCAGATGGTAGCATAATATTTTGCAAGTCTATTATCTATCCCATTGATGATGTGGCACTGTATCCATCCAGGAATAAATTCACACTAGGTTGAATGGTTAGGAATGTACCTGATATTTCATTGACTATTATACATAAACAAGTATACCAGTAGAATACAAAGGTTGACATGAGCTCACAGCCCCAGTCTTGTCACATGGGTCAAAGAGATTGGCACTGCTAGGAATGGCTGATGACATTGGTGTCAACAGAGGTGTCATTGTTTCAGGTTTGTCATGCAGAAGGATTGGTGCCTGTAGAAGTTATTGGTGTTGATGGGTGTCATTATTCCAGGATTGTCAGAGGGGTTAGTGCTGGTAGGAGGAGCCAGTGATGTTGACATCATTGCCAGGGTGGTCAAAGGGGTTGAACAATGGCAAGGACAGTGGAACTATATACCTGTTAGTGTCATGGTGATGCAGCAGAGTGGAAACCTATGTACTGTACCTGACATAAACAACAAATAACTTACCAAATGAGATTGCTTCAAATGAGTAGCCCAATGGTAAGTCAAATGATATACATGAGACTGACAGAATTGAAAGCATATCTAGAGAACAACACCAGCAACTTACCTGAGATGTGAATATGATAGAAGAAAAGATTGAACATGATGTTTGGGGTTTGGATTGAGTGGGCCTATAAGTAGGTATAATGAGCCAATGTTGTCAGCAAGTTCTAGGGGTCTTAACTCATCCTGAATATGATGTACTAATGACCCTTGGAGCAGTTATGGAACCTTTTGAGTTTTATAACTCAATGGTTACATATGATGAATGGCTACATTGAGATCTGAACTAAGGAGACCATGTGAGCAAGAAAAAGGTGTTGAGAGGTGATGAAGTTAAAATGGTGCACCAGAGAAATGGTGACAGCATTGGGAGTGATGGAAAACAATATGAAATGAGCAGCACAATGAGCAGCACATGTTGTGACTCGAAACAAGTCAAAATATGACTGCTGACTGAGAAGATAAATCATGCACCTCCCAAGTACCCCAGGTTACCTACTGAATATGTTGACCTACCATAGCAATGAAGATGATTCAAAACAAATCCAAGAAACATTAGTTGAGCTGAAGTGTAGGAATGCACTTACCAAGTTATACATAGTGTTTTGAAGTTCAGTTGCTGGACTGCAAAAAGACTGGCAACTGGACTAGACTGGATTGGTTGGCAACTGGACTGCAGTTGCCAGTTGCACCAGTTGCAATTGCAATTGCCTAGGTTCAGAGGACTTTGGACAACTGGTTAGGACTGGTTGCAACCAGTGTACAGCCACCCCCTATGTATATTACCATATTTGGTAAATTTTGGTGAATTCTCCACATTTTTTGGGATTTATTTAAGCTATATATGACTAACATACACAATTATGATTTTCAAAAATGACATGTGATGCGAAAATGGTTGTATCTCAGCTGTTTATGGGCGGAATTACGTGATTATTGGCTCTAAATATAGCCAGGGGTCCATTCTAACTCTAATACAGCCATCCCTAAGTGTGATTCCCATGAGATACAATGTAGCAAACTGGTTTCAGTTGCAACTAGTTGCAACCAGTCCAATTGCCAGTCCAAGGGTTCTGAGAACTCACTTGGACCGGTTGCAGACCAGTTGCCTTATTTGTGCATAAAAAACTGGACTGGGCTGGACTTTTAAACACTAACAAGGGGTGGTCGGAATTCCTAGATATAGGACAACAAGTGTAGTGTGGTCATGTCTCAAAGTAAACAGACTTACATGGAACACAAACACTGAGTTGAACTTCAGTATTGTAAAGAGATTTTGGTTGGACTCTGGTGTAGTTAGATTGGCACTTGATTCAAACCCAAATATGGTTGTAATTAGTATTTAAAAGTCTAGTCTGATTTGATTTTTGCACTAAAAATGTGGCAACTAAACCACAACCAGTCTTTTAAGATTCCAAAAAATAAAGCAACTGAACTAAAACTGATGGCAACTAGTTCTGAATGGTCCAACCATTGGTTGCAACTAATGTTGGTCTGGTTTGGTTGCCAGTCCTTTTGTGGTCCTGCAACCAGACTTTAAAATACTAGTTGCAATAATTAAGTGGGTTTTGGATTTGAATTGACCATGCAGATTACAAGCTTGTGCCATGATCTGAATGACAATTAGTTTATGTTATATATGTTAGACAAAGAAATCACTAGCTAGCTTTAGAATGGTTGGATTGTGTTCTATATTGGTCCCATAGAACTGGCAGCTTAAGTCCCAAGCTATTTTTGCCCACTGAACTTCTATATGTGGTTGAGAAAAAGAAGTCTTCATCAGCAGAAGGATATAATAGAACTGAATGGTGATGTCAAGAATGCGATATGTGGGACCATCATAGTTACTAGCCTTTGGATGAGGCTTTGGACCACCTGCTATAGGCTTGCCTCTGTTATGATCTAGAACCATGCCATGGGTCAGCTGCATAGTTACCATCCTGCCAACAGATGGCCCAGAACATCAGTAAAACACTTGTTTTGATACAGATAGATTCCCCACTGTACAGAGCTGTACAGGCTTGTACAGGCTTGTACAGGCTTGTACAGTCACTCAAAAAATATATTGATCTTGAGTTTTTTTGATGATAGGAACTATACAAATGATATATGTTCAACCACTGTATCATGAAATCAAGGCCTAATATGCATTTTTTTTCTCACTGTAGAGTACTATACAGGTCTATACAGTGGAGGACCTATTTGTATCAAAACAAGTGTTTTACTGATGAGGTATCTGCCTTTTGGTGGTTACCCTTGGTCACCACTGGTTTGATTTCAGCAGTGACTTTGGCATTTATTGATACTTCATCATTATCACTCAGCTCAATGACATAGTGGGCATGCTTTCTCAAAAGTGACTAAGCAGTAAGACCACCAATGACAGGGTTTTCTGAGTGGATCCTGGAATACAAGTCAATGTAGTTGTTTGATGTAGTTTTTGTGACTTACTTATGTTCTTGTCCAGAATCAGAAGTGGGCTCACCTGCTCTCTTGCGCATGGCCAGATCAATGGGAATAATAAGTAGTGTCTCTGTCCGATGTAATGATTTGGGTTTACAAGTGTGAATAGGCAGTGGGAGTTGTTCTAACAGGTCAAACATAATAAGGGAGTGAATTGCATATGATACATACCTCTACCTTTTTTGCCATGGCTCAATTCATGAACAGGAGGAATAATGCCTTGATGTATAACAAGCAAAGGGTTTGGAAGGTTTGTGTGAGTCAAGGCAGTACTGTGGCCCCTAGTTGAATGAGATGAGAACTATAAGACAAAAATTGTAGTTACATCAGTACCAAGAGTGGTAGTTTGAAGCAACCAGCCTGAAATATATTAGCAAACCAACCTTCCTTTGGCCAGTTGTCTGATCTGTTCAGCTTCCTCCAACAAGGTATCTAACTGGCTGGCCTTGTATAGAGTGTTTCAGGCTGTTCCAGCATCTACCCAGTTTGGAACTCTGGATTAAAGTCTGATTACATTTGATCACAATTACTATCATATAACTAATTATAGACTTTGACAGTTCCACCCAGCCTATCAGAATAGAAACAAAGAGATAATGAAAATTTTGAATTAGGTATACAGTATACAACATAGTAGGTAAATATAGAATGATTACCAACAGATCTAATCAAAATTGATATCAAAACTGGTAATTGTGCCTGTACCACTGCTGTTCCTAACAAAAGAATTCATTAGTCAATAAGGTACAAATGTATCACTGAGTACTTACCTTCCCATCTTGGCCCATTGAATATAAAGCACTTTGGTTTTTGTTCAGTGGATAGGAGTGGTGTCACACTTCACCAGAAGGTCCAGGATATCCACATAAATATCAATGTAAGTGTTGTACTTGAATGTGACTTCCTTTTCCTTGATAGCAACCTCATCAAGCATGAGCTTGATATATTTGCATTGTCAGCATGAGTTACTGTAAAAGTTAAGATTTTTAATATAGCAGTAGCGAAGTTCATTTCCAAAGACTTCCAGAAAGAGACTTCTGACTAAGTTGAAACTAGTGTAGAAAAAGTCAATGACAAGGCCAGCAAATGTAGAGTGGGCAAGATTATTAGTAAGGCCCTGGCAATAATATTAGCTCATAGATTCTATGCAGACACTCTTTATATTTTCATCTTGGCCATATTTCAAGAAAGCTCCATGCTTCAGAAGTGTTTTTGCAAGGTCAGCATTAACTGAGTAATGATTTTGAAGATTCCACTGGTAGTGCTCACAAACAAAGTTGCAAGCCTTTTTTTTAAGAGAAGACCACCAATTTCCTATATCTTTCCATAACTGACATGAAGTGAGCTCTAAAAGTAACGAGATAATGCACAGCCACATGCCAGCTTGCAAATATTACTTGTATGTATATTGAGGCCACTACCTTGAAAACAATCAGTCTCATGTTACACAACAATAGATGTACTTGCTGTCTGGTATGACCAAGCCTCAGCTTTGGTGCTCAATTATTGCCTCATTGATATATTTGCTAGCCTTGGTATTGAACTAGGGGTGCAGTGAAAATGAACTGAGAGAGGCAAGGTTGCAGTAAGAGATTTGTTTTGTGCACTCAATGATATTGTGGATAAAAGGTGGGTAGAAACTGAGTTGTGATGGATCAGCACTGTCTGTGTGCACATTGAGTGAGGCAGACTTCACTATGGAAAGAGGATTAGAACCAGTAGGTGGTAGTGGTGGGATTGCAACTTCTTGAAGGTTCAATGAAATGGGAGCTTCTATTTTGTCCACATCTGCTGCAGAGTGGGCATAGCTAATGCTATAGGAACATTGATTCATATCACTGGCTACAGAATGGGCATACACAACACAATGCAACATCTATTGGCTTCAAATGGCAAGAAGCTACATGTTGCTAGAAAGACTTAGTGGATGGTTGGATTGGTGGTATTGAGCAACAATGTCTTTCACATTGCCTGGTTATCTTGTTAGTCAATGACATTTAGCAGGTGCTTGCTTACCTTGAGTCTCCACAAGACCAGAAAGCTGGTGGAAGTTTGGAGTGATAGTGCTAGTTATAGGTTTATTCCTGTTTCTGTGGTTTTCTGAATTGGAAGTACCTGGGATAAATGATAGTTAGTCATGGAAGCCAACCTTTCACCTACACATACTTAGGCAAGAGCAGGAGTTTGGGTAATCTCCAGGGATCAGAGTAGGGATACATCAAGGGTAGGGATAGGGGTAGCAATTTCAAAATTCTTGTATCATTACCATACCCCTGGGGGTACTCAGGGGCTATACATTAATTCCTTATCTAAGATTTTTCTACCACTAAAATTTTATAAATGATTTTAAATCACATTTCTTATTATTTAAAACATTTAAATTTTCTGAGTATGAGGGGTATATCCTTCAAACCCTCCAAGGGTAAGACCCTTGATCATATCCTTACCCTTGATGGAGGGTACATATCCCTGGAGGATAGGAATAGGGGTATGGCCCACGATACCCCTGAATTACCCCTACTCTTGTCTATATACATTTGTAGCCACTAGTAGGTTTTTACTACATTGCTTGGAGATGCCTTGTTGACTGTAAACAATGAGTAAGTACTCATGTAATAGAATAAAACTCACTGGTATCATTCAACTCATTGCAAATTACAAACTCAGCCAAGCAATCATTTTTATCCAAAAACATCTCATCAATCTCAAATGTACAGTTTGCATCATGTTCAAAATTCTCCCTGCCTTCAGTACTTGTGGCATGCATTGAGATGGTATGAACTTAAGGTAGTGACAAAGGGACCTCACAAAAAGATTGGGTTTGATGTAACCCAGGTAGCCTTGGGGGAGGCAACTTGGAACTAGGGATTGTATCATTTGATTCTTGGGTTTGAAATTGATTCATAGTGGCAGCAAGAAGACAAAGTTGTAATGACTGTAGCCAGGGCTGAAAGGTGTTGATATTGCTGTGTTGCATTCCACAGCTGTTGTTTGACCTATATTCTAATGAAATATGTAAGTTTGCCATCATGAACTCTGAGCCAGCATGTGATGCTGTAGAATACTCAATAAGTCACTAAGAAAAAGACTACAATATAAAATGTCTAATGTAGGTGTGCTTATGTAAGCACTAAGTACCAAATACAGAATATAAGATTTCTACAGATGCACCTGTAGAAAATATGGAAGAACTGTGAAAGAAAAAATAAGAAGAATAAGATAATGCAATCAAAGACCTGTTATGCAGTATACACCATGACTTGTTAGTAACTTAGAGTAGTCAGATATATTCACACACATCTAGCAGAAACACCATATTCCTAGGTATTAAACCTCATTATAGGCTTTGAGTTATTATTGCCATCTAACAATGTTGTTAGCTGAGGGGGCAATTTGAAGCCAAACTGACTGGATTCTGATATTGTGAACATTGGCCAAACTTGTGTGGATGGAATGAAGAATTTAAGCCATGGAGGAATCTAACTTTGCAATATGTCAGGGAAATAAGAGGGGGCCATCATATTAATCACCTCTTCTTCTGTCACTATGTCAAGATCATGAGTAGATTGTTGTGAGGGTCTTGCTGACTGGATATCCTTAATGTGCTTCAGCTGCTGAATTGATCCACCACAGCCTTTGCTGATCCTTGATGAATGCCTCAGTTGGATCTCTGAATTGAAACCAGGCTTTGTAATGCAGAGTAAATGAAAATAAATGATAAGTGCCAGTAAAATTTTGTGAGTACCATGACTCAAACTCACCCAGATGTACATTGTCATTGAAAAGCTCCTTGGGTCTTGGTTGTTTGGTGGCTTTGCCAACATTCTTGAAAACTCTTCTTTTGGAAGGCATTAAGATATGATGGATGAGACAATGATGGACTGTTAGCTCCAATTATACCACAATTTATTATACAGCCTGAGGACAGCACATGTTTTCAATGAGGTAAAACAGTGGAAAGTATATAGTACAACACATTATTCATACTAGTATGCATTAGATATATCATATACATTCACATAAGAACATATGCAAGACATATATGTACAAATTGACCCACTGAAGTATCCTTGTCATCATACAACAATGAATTGATGAAGGGAAAGCTAGCATATGCTACTAATAGAACATGCCATGAGTACAGTTTGCTCGGAGTTTGAGCCCCTAATTGCCCAAAGAGCTTTTCTAAAACAAATCAGCTTTGTCTCTAAGTTGTTGAGTGGTACATATGCAACATGCTGGTACTGTGGGCCATTTGCTTGGAATGGAGGTGAGAACCAAAAGGGGTCTAGTAAAAATCCAATTGCATATGCTTCATAGGACTAGAATGTACAAAGTTATCTGAGTTGCTCTCAAGTTCCTGAACCTGTCTCACATACCACTCTGTAGGTTGGTGGAGACCTAAGTTGCTTCTAATAGCAACATGACCAGGGGGGAGATTCTTTGGGGCAGTAGGAGGGGCAAGGAGCAATAAGAATTTTGGTGGTCTAGATTTGCTTTGCAAAGTAGCCATCTCTAGTGAGGCCTGGCAAAGTGAGTTGCTATTCTTTTGCTGAAATGATGTGGCATTCTAGTTGTTGGATTGAAATTCAGAAAGAGCTGCAACAATATGCTTAATGAAGGTGCTGTGGTTACATATAGTCTTGTGATAAAAGTCCCCACACTCATTCATTGCTAGTAATAGAATAATTTCTGCTTGAAGGTGTGATAGGAGTGGGTGTGTGATAGAGCAGGCACAAATCAATCATTTGGCAGAAGTCATTGTCTGGATTGTTAATATCCATTAGTAGCATGATGTCATCATCAGCCATAAGGTTTGAAACTGACACTAGTAATGGCATATTGTGGCTGCTGATTTTCTAAGTAGGAATGAGGTTGTTGTATTCAATGACTAATTCAGCTTCAACAGGTGATATAGAACAGTTGGAAAGAGAAGATTCATTGTCCAATGTTTCAAAATTTGTAACAATAGAGGAAAAAAGAAAAACTAAAATAACATAGCACCAGTCACTGAAGATCCCTCACCAGCAAAGATTTCCTATTTTCTAACACAGGTGCTACTAGGCTTCACCAGAAAGGTGATTCATGAACTCATGGTGATTGGTCTAGTTCCTTATCTTGGCAAAAGAGGTTTGAGGAACTAATGTCCCAGTGTAAGACACTGGCAACCTCTTGTTATAACTTTATCGCGAACAACTCAATCAATCCACAAGGCTCAGACGAAGCTTTGCAGGATACACGATTCCTGGCTCAAGGATGAGGGTATGTGGGTCTTCTCTGCTCAACACAGTCTACAATGGCCAGAAGACCAAGGCAATGACTAGCGTGGTGAACAAAATGGATTAGACTGGGGATACTAGTCGCAAAGTGCTACTTTATATACTATACAGGCGTGTGCACAGACCATGCTATGCGTGGGATTGGTTATCATAAATAGACTAAGTGTTTCCACGGTCGTGAGAGAAAGATAACGGAAATAAAAGGGCTGTGTGAGAAGAGCGGAAATTAAAAGGGCAAGGTCACCTCATGTTATGACATTATTAGTTCTAGATCTAGTCATGTGAGGGTTACCATGGTCACGTGCACAGATCACGTGACTGAAAAAGAAAAAGATACAAGTCTGAAAAGTTTGAAAATGTTCATATTATAACACCTCTAATGCATCTTTGTATGCTAGGATCTAATCAGATGCCTGTATTGAGCTTCATGTAACAGAAGTCTACTTACCAATGATGTAATCCAAGTATGCAACAAGAAGCTTCCTGAGGGATAAGAACTGAATAATTAGCTTTCCAATGGGGTGAGAGATGAGGTGAGAGAGGATCTAGGAGTCAAAAATAAAATCTTGAGGAAGCACAGAATGAAGGAAATGTGTTGAATGATTGACCATCATGTTCAAGTGTTTGAAGTTGTGGAGGCTTGTCTTGACTTGCTCCTTGCTAACTAGTGTGGAAACACCTTCGATTTGATGCTGTTCAAGCCTATGCAGTATTATATCCTCAGTGTATTTTCTGAGTGGGTCAGTCTATAAGTCCTTGACTATGACTTACAAGTCATCTACATCGCCTGATTTGGATTCCAGCTCACTCTTCCAGAGCATTGTTCCTTGGTCACACAAACTGTCAAATATATTGAGCACATTGACCTGCATCAAACTGGTTTGATGCATGGCCAAGACAGAAGGATGTGAAAAGTCATATTTTACCAACTTCCCACAGTCAAATCCCCACAAAGCTTAAGAGTCAACTAGTCCATAGTATGAACTATCTTGCCCTAGATTTTCTTAATTTTCCCACCATTTTCTGGGGAGATATTAACTTATTTTTTCCACCCATTGTCATATAGTAATTAAACTAGTAGTTACAAAGAAATTCTTTATATTTTATTTATATCCTACACACTTGCCAAGTAGCTACCAGTCCCATAATCACATGACCATGTACTACCCCTGACTGAGTCATACCTAGTCAGTATAAGTCAACATAAGTCACAGTAAACATTAGCATTCATAACTATCAAAAAGTGTACTAGATTTAGCTTGGCTTAGTATGAGTCATCATGAGTCATGAGCTAAAAATAGACTATCCCTGATTTGTAATGCATGAGTCAGTATCAGTTGTTGCCAAGCCTACCAAGCCAAAGCTCAATCAATTAAAATGAGCCATCTGTAATCTCTTTGGCAATTGATAGCTAATATCTTAGCATTTTCTTGGCATTTGTAAGCAATTTGTAAGCAATTTGTAAGCTAGCACGGCCTAGCATAGCCACTATAAATACATATATAAGGAGAGCCTTTAGGCCAGCAAAAAGCAGATTCTTTTTCAATAGATTATCTCAACCAGAGAACTTCTCTCTTAAAAAGACTTTCTTACCACCTTTAGGAGTTCCCTCCATAGGTAACCCACAAAGGGCCTAGTGCAGGACAATTCCACAGCTTTAGCCCTACTAGATAAATTGTTAGGAGCAAAAGACTTGTACTTAAAAAAGGACAAGTATAATAAGATATCTTTAGGGAGAAAACCCACTATAGGGCAACTAAAGGGAATAGATTCCCAACAGTCTAGACTACTAGTGCCAAGCATATCTGCTACTTTAGCTGACTAAGCCACCTAAAGGGATAAGTGCTAGTCTAGCCTGACTTGATTATACTTTCCTTAGTTGCATAATAAGATTGAGTTACCTAACCATCTGAGTGAACTAAGTGAACCATTAGCCTAACTTCCAGCAAGCCTAGAACATTTGAATATCTGGCATCTTAGCATATCATCAGATTACTACTAACATCTCAATACATATCTCTATATTTCCTTGGTAAACTAACACCAACAGGAGCAATTAGGATCCACACAGCAATGTTGGTAAACTCTTGCCAATTCTTGCTAATCAAGCTACTTGTACAAACAAGTACAAATACACCCAACACATAGCACTATACTAGCATTGTCTAGTACATTTCTAAGTGTATAACCACCACTGAATCACATTATTAACCAGACTATCAGTCAAAGCTATCTCAAATTTTCAATTCATATACATTTATAGAGGATTGGTGAACAAACTACGTATTGTCCACACTAAGTTTATCACTGATTTCATCTAGAAGATATTTATCCCTAGCTAATAGTGTAATATCTGTGGATAAATAAAAGCATAAGTCTGGGAAACATTATTTTAGTTCTATTGCATTTGCCTATGAAGAAGACAATGTTCCTTAGGCAAATCTTGCAGTGATTATCATTCTTATCAATGATCTCCACCTATTTTGTCTTTGCTGGTACTCAATCCTACAAAACTTCATCATCATTCCCAATAACTTGATTGTTTGGGTCCATCCAATTCCACTTGATGGTTGTGTCAAATCTAATGGTTATATAGTTAGAGAAAGATACCCTGATAAAAATTTGAAGGAATTGAAGTGGAGAAGCATTGATATTGAAGGGACAGAGGAAAATAAAACCACTACAATGAAATATTGTTAGATAAATACATGATCCCAGGATGCAAATACATAGGATGGTATGGTGGTTATTGAAAAGACCACAAGAACACACGAGTCACTAAATGTGATATTCGAGTAAATGAAATGGAATTCCAAAACTAAAGAGCATACAGGAGGGTTCAACTACTTATATACTATAACTATGTGCACACAGACCAGGTTTAGGGCCAGCACAGAATGTCCTAGAATGATTATGTAAGCTGATGTCATAGAATGTTCTGGAAGATTTAGGGGCGAATGTCATGGAAAATAAGGTAAGGAACTAAGTGGATGAGGGATCATGATAAGATTAGATGTAGAGATAAGATAAGATAACACATCCAAGTGGATGCATTAAATCCTGGTGTGAGTCCAAAGAAAAACCATTGAAGGAAGACAGGGGTTTTATATGAGTATCTTCTAGAAGGAAGAATTGACCAATGCTTTATTTCGTTTCATTACCCCCTTCTTATGATTGAAGTCCTGGTCAATCAAAATACTGGTGATGTTTGGTTTGGATCTCAGTTATGGGATTTTGAATAGGGAGTTGGGGAGGTGGTTAAGTGATGCAGTGAAGGATTTAAAGCCATTGTTGAGGAAGAGGGGGGTTTTGTTCGTACAAGGTGGATAATTGCACGGTTCCAAAGAAGGGTGCACTGCAGCCTCATTACTTTGTACTACATAGATGGCATTAGGGTGTTGTTACGACTACCTGGGATAGGAGTAATCGCAAGGGGCCTTCGATAACAAGGAGTCGGGTTGGGAGCCGACGACGCAGTACTTCCGACGTGGGAATTCCTCCAGCGGTGGTATTCGAGGGGATTCCTCGAAGGTATCAACAAGCGGGTGGCAAGTTGATCAAAGAGTCGCTTGGGGAGCGATGACGCAGTCTCCTTGTTGTGGGAATTCCTCCAACGATGATGTACAAGGTTATCGACAAGTTGGGAGACAAGTCGATCGAAGGAAGCGATCTAGGGGTTTCCTAACTGCTGGGTGAGTAAGACGAGAGAAGCAAGTAGATTGCTAGGCAATGAGATACAAGGTAGCTTGAAGGAGGTCTAAACTAGCGATCTAGGTGATACTCAAGTTGTTTATATACAAAGTCTCCTCACGCACAGACCGTAGTAAGAAATGTGAGGAGAACTATAAAAGAAAGGGTTATGCGTTACGGATCAAAAGAAGACGCATAACGGAATGAAAGGAAGCCTGAAAAGGAAGGACGCGTAATGATGAAGAGCAGAACACGCGGCCAATGTATCACAGGAGAATCAATGAGACAAATAAGGCAAGAGGAAGCGCCATGGATACGGAGGCAGTCGAAGAAGCCTGAGGCAGAGAAAAGGAAAGAAGTCCAAGGGATGTTCTAGGATATGATGTATGAGAGGTCCTAGGACAGATGGTAGTACATGGATTAAGCAGAGGCAAAAGAGAAGTACGAAGAAAAGGAAAAGTTGTAACAGGTGTTGTAATGATCACTCTTTGTTGTTGCTCCCAACTCCTATCCTAGGGTTCCATCTACGGTCTTAGCTAGCCCTTAGCTAACCTTCAGCCATCCTCCCTTTGTCTTAGCTAGGTCCTGGCAACCCTAAGCTAACCCTTCGCCTGCCTCTCTCTATTTATCCAGACCCCTAAGTGTATAGCAGCAGTGCGCTCCGCTTATGTCTGTAAATATCTTATCTTATCTCGGCCAGTGCCGACTCACTTCCAGTCCATATCTATCAGCAGCACCTTCAGCTACTGTCTCGCTCTGTCAATGGCCTCTCTCGCAGCCCCTCCTCTAGCCGACATCGCCTCTGGATCACGGCTTGTTTCCCCCTCAAATCCAAGCCTCGTTTCTCCTTCTATATTTGTACAGTATTACATAGTGTATTTCACATGCATCGGTTCTCATTCCCGATGACATCTCATACTCACTATTGCCGCAAGATCTAACAGATATATCCACGCATAGTTCTTCCATTCATTTAAGTTATTGATTCACATACATCGGTGATCTCACAGATTCACCTGATAGTATCTTCCATTTCTCCCTTTCATTTCTGTTATTATATCGGATCAATAGAAGCTCCAGGCGAAGATCCCTTCTTCATCATTGCTCACCCTAGGTCATATCGCCTACATACTGCTCCGACGTGCCCCTACCATATACACATCCACATTCCCTCCACACAGTCACAACCCTAGGTTTTTCCCCTAGACCCAGTGACGTATTCTTGCCCTTACCGCATGCCCTTAGTCCTAGGTAGTATAAGTAGAGGTTAGATACCACTTGTATTACTTAGTTTTGAATTCTAGTTCTTCCCTCACTCTCAGGGTTAAACTCCTGTCCGTTTCCCTTCGATCTCACTCTCCCTGCACTCATAGGGTTGTGTTGGTCTTGTCTTTGGCCTACATTCATTGTGGGTTAGAGGTAGGTCGTAACAGGTGTTTTTGATGAAAGTCTTTGATTTTCTTGGTTGAATGGCTAAGGTTGGTCTTGGATTTCCATATTCATTCTTTATGGGGATATCCTTTCTAGTGTACCAAGTACTCGGTTTTGTTTTGCTTCCTTCAAGAGTCCATGACTTCCTGTACCTTGTACTCCTCTTCTTGTTGAACAATGACTAGAGGGGGTGGTTTTGGTTTGGCTTGGAAGGAATAGGATCTGGTTGTATAGGAGGTGAGGAGGGACTTGTTGAACACCAGATGGATTCCTTTCCATGTTTTTGGCAGCTCCAGTTCGTATGCCACCACCCTGACTTTGGCCTTTACTTTAAATGGCCCATATCACTTGTTGTCAAACTTTTTAGTTGGTTGATCGGTTTTGATGTTTTTGGCCTCCAAGAAAACCTACTGTCCCAGTTTGTGTTCTTCTATCTTTTGTGCCTTCTTATCATGAGACTTCTTCATCAACTTTGTGGCTTTCTCTAGAACTTTCCTTGCTGTCTTGTAACTGGCCTTCATTTGTTTTATAAACGCACTCACAGACTCATTGCAGACTTTGGTCTTTTTGGTGGGGATGGTGGGTTGTTGTCCGAAGTTGAGGATGAATGGGGACATGCTGGTGGCACTAGATGTCTGGGAGTTATGTGTGAACTCCACTATGGGTAGCCAATCTACCTAGTCAGTCTGTCGGTGATTTATGTAGGTTTGGAGGTATTTCTCTATCTTCTGGTTGATCTGCTCCATCTGGCCATCTGTTTGTGGGTGATAGGCCATGGAGGGATTGGCTTTGATTCTCAGTAGGGTGTATAGATCTCACATAAATGATGACACAAACTGGGGACCTCGATCCAAGATTACCTTTTTGGATGTTCCATGGAGTTTGAATATATGGTCCTGAAATGCTATGGCAATCCCTTGGAATGTGATCGTGTCCATGATCAGGATCAGGTGTACCATTTTGGAGAACTGATCTACTACCACTAGAATGGCATTTTTTCCTTGTGACTGTAGTAATGGTCTAATTAGGTCTACTGAGATGATCTTCCATGGTGCTGTTGGGATCTCATTCAGGTGCAACAGGGTTGTTGTGGGCATGTTTTTGGATTTGGCTTTTTGGCACGCATTGCATCCTTTTATGTATTTTTCTACGTCCTTCCTCAGAGAGGGCCAGTAGTATTCGCTTATGATCAGATCTCAGGTACATCAAACCCTGGGATGTCCCAAGATCAGGTGATCATGATTGGCTCTGATGATTTCTTCTCTGAGTTTGGCATTGTTTGGGATGTAGATGAGATCCTTCCATCTTACCATTTTGTCTTTTCTTATTCAGGGCGGCTCAACACTTTCGAGTCCTTTCTTCGCAAAGTGCTCTAGGTTGTATTGAAGCTTCTTTACATGATCTAGGATACTCAAAGAGATGACAGCCTTGATTGCGACTTGAGTGGAAGGGCGCTTGGCAGCCACATTACCACTTTTGGTTGCAAAAAGAGAATTGGGTAGTACCTTCTTCTTGTTCATCTTCACTTTGTTTTGAGATACCACTAGTTCAAGAAAATCTGTTTCTTGGACCTCAAAATTGCACTTGTTGTGTCATAGATATAGGTGGCTGTCTCATAGGATTTGTAGTACCTCATGTACCACCTTTTGATGTTCCTTGATGGTCTTCATGAAGATCATAATGTTGTCAATATAGACCAATACTACTCCTCGATTGATTAGGTCTCAGAATAGTGAGTTCATCATTGTCTGAAAGATAGTGGGTGAGTTGCATAGTCCAAAGAATATTACCAGGGGTTCAAAGAGCCTGCAGTTAGTCCTGAAGGCTGCCTTCCATTCGTCTCCTTCAGCCATTCGTACATTGTTATATCCCCATCACATGTCGAACTTGGTGTAGTATTTGGCAGATTTGAGCTTATCTACCAATTCTGCAATTAGGGGGAGCAGGTATCAGTTGTGTCTTGTGATGTCATTTAGCTTTTGATAGTCTTGTACTGGAAAAAGGCGACTGTCCTTTTTTTTGATAAAGAAAAATGCCGAGGCAAAAGGTGACTTGGATGGTTGAATGTGTTCTGATTTCAGATTCTCCTCAAGGAATTTATCCAGCTTTTCCTGTTCCCCCGGGTTCAGCAGGCAAACCTTACAGTCTACTGTATGATCCCTAGGTAGGAGTTTGATGGCGTGATTCCAAGGTTGTCTTGGAGGTAGTTCATTGAAGCTTTCTTTTGTGAACACATCTGCATACTCATGGATGTATTTGGGAGCTGCTTCCTTCAAGGTCTTCTTTTTTTTTATTGCAAAGTCTCGTGCAGCGATATTAGTTGTGGTGTTTCAGAGGTAACTCTCTGTATTGAGCTTGAACAGCTGGTCTCCATTATGCAGGATAAATTCAGCATCTTTCTTGTCATTGTCGTCACAGCTTTCCAATTGAGGCATGTGGTCCTCCTTACATTGGAATGAGATTTATCCCGTTTTCCAGTCTATACTGGAATTGTGTGTTTTTAGCCAATTGTGTCCCAGGAAGACTGTGTTCAGGCCTAGATTTGTAATAGCAAGGGCCAGTTGTTCCTTATGGTCCTTGATCTGGATTTCGATGATAACAAACTTCTTGATCTTGTCCATGGCATTTAGAGATCCATTTGCATTGTATATCGACATTGGCCAAGGAAGAGTATGGGTTACCACCCCCTTTTCAGCCATGAACTTCTCATGGATCAAAGATCCTGTGCAGCCAGAGTCAATTAGTACCTTGACTTCTGCATTGGTGCCATTGGATATTTTCAAGGTTATAGGTACCTTGAGAGAGTTTCACTCCTTTCTTGTCAATGCCTTCTTATACATACTTGGGGGGTCTTTGGAGATCCCTCAAGATCCAGTGTGCATTGGTGTTGCTCATCTGTTTTAGATCCATGAGTAGATCAGTGGTGACTTCAGCTTGTCTAGATTTGTAATCTCAGGTGTCCCAGATTCCTTGCAGTATCCAGGTTTTCTATCTGAGCCTTTATCCATCTAATGGTCCAGGAGTCTACTGTGTTCATCCAGTAGTGATTGGAACTCCAGCTTTTTCAGTTCTTGATGGAAGGGCACTTTGCAGCCTTGTTACCACCTACCTTGGAAGTTCTGGTGCTTCTGAATCCTTTGTCTGCTTGTTCTGTTTGATCGAGGAATTCGACTTCTTTCACTGGCAGTGTTGATATTTTTTTGAGAATCAACTGGGCTACTCATTCACCCACCTTAGCTACAAAGTCCTCATTGGCAAAGTTAAACAAAAGGATTTTCACTTCTCCTTTGTAATCGCTATTGATCACCTTGGCTCTGGTGGTTAGCTTCTTTTTTACTACTAACCTGCTTCTTGGTGCAATTCAGCCATAATGGCCTGGTGGGATTTTCATGGATAATCCTGTTGATATCAAAGTTTGTCCATGAGTGGAAACTACCATCTCTTCTGAGGCATACAGATTATATTTGGCCACATCCGGAGATCCTCACACGGGGAGCAGTATTTCCTTTTTTGCTCTGGTGATGTCTAGGGTGGTTGTGGGAAGGTTCACTCGGTTTAGTTTTTCAATCTTGTCATTGCATATCAAAATTATATATTGATTTGCAGACAGCAATGACTTCAGTAAAAGTACAGGAGATCAACTGGTGTCTACTGTACAGACTGAAAACCCGATCCAGAGTCCTTGTTCTCTTCCACAACTTTAGTAATGGTGGCCTGAGTTTTCTGCTCAGGCAATTCAGCAGCGTTCATCAAGGTACAGATTTGTGAAAATTGTTGGAGGAAAATAATTTGACCATTCCACTCAACTACTCACACTCTTGGGCCATGTGGATGCAGGGGGTGTTCTTGGTAGGGCCAAGGCTTATCACACTTCTGGCATATCCTAGCAGCACATGCCTTATCAAGCTCTATAGGAGCTTCATGTCCTGGGAATATGCCTGGTGCATTTAGATGGGAGGCTGCAGTGGCAGTTGGAAGAGGTCTGGCTAGAGGGGTGTACTGGTTCTGGGGTCTTTTGGGAGTGAACCGCTGTTGTCCGTATGAGACCTGGCTTAGTCTCACAGCCTGGACTCGCTTGTTCCTCTTCCCAAGGATTTCCTTTGTCTTCCACAGAGCTTCCTCCCATTTGAAGAGATCCTCAGATTCCACCAGATTGTGGTCATGGTCTTCTATGTGGTTGACCAGGACTTGTTTTGCTTCCTGGCAGATTAGGTCTACTAACGTTTAGGCATTGGCTACCATATTGTACTTGGCTTCTAGGGCCAGTTGGTGTAGCTTGGTGAAGTAATCCTCCACTGGGTTGTTTCCTTGCTTCAAGGTAAACAGCTTGATTTGGGCTTGCCTTTTCAGCCCAGCTGGTTGGAATGCTTATTTGAGATTCGCCTTAAACACTTTGAACTTGATGTTTCTATCCACCTTTCTGGTAACAGCCAGATCAGCATATCTTTCTGTTAAGTTTTCTCCTTTCATGTACAACAGGGTAATGAGAATCTTCTGCCAATCCATTGGTTCCGCATTGAAGCCCCTCATGTAGATGATCATTGTTTGCCACCATGAGACGAACTTCTCTTTATTCCTGTTATAGAACTCTGGCTTGGCATAGATGAACTTGCCTAATTTGGGTTAGAGCTGGCCTGGCCAGTTGACTAGGTGGTGTCCAGGCCTAATGGGTCCATCCCCTGGAACATGACTGGAGTCAGAGCTAGGGGATGATGGTGGTAATGGAGGGTTTTCTACTGGTGCTTGTGAAGGTGGTCCTTGCAAAAAGGGTTTCTATGATGGGATGATTTGTTCCGGGAGGTCCGATGGTGGGGGCGTGTGTCCTAGGTAGAGGCTCATATACCTGTTCCTCTAGAGGTGGTACTCGAACTTCATATCTGCATCTCTTGACATAGTGTCTGGCCTCCCCACAATTATCACCACTTCCGGTCTAGCTGGTGGGCATATAACTGGGATTCAGACGTGAGCTGGGTTCCTCATTTGCACATCTTCAGCAAGGGCTGAAGCTAGCCCCTACATGGAGAAGGTAGCAGTCAGCTGCAGGAATTGTACTGTAATTTTAGTGACTGAGGAGGAGCAGCTAGCTCAGTCATATGGTGCTAGGGTCCTGTGGCTAGATATATTGTTCAGGGCAGCGTAGGGTGGATTTGGGACAGAGATAAAAATAGTGGTCGCCAATAGGGTTGTCTTTCCTTAGTAGGTCATATTGATACCAATAGACCTTTTTAGAGCAGATCTGGGCTTTCAAATGAGGAGGTGGGGGAAGACAGCAAACAGATGTCCCACTGGCACTGTATTGCTTGCAGGATAGTGGCATTGTTATAGCAACAAAGGGAGGTAACAAGTTTGCATAGGATTTCAATTAGGGCTCTCATGAGGTCACATTGACAATGCAAGTGTTCTCTGATGTTTCTAAGTAGCATGGAAAGAAATGGGATGAGGGGAAAAAAATCGAATTTTTTCAGCAGCAAACAGAAGTTGTCAAAAAGGAAGGAACTAGAAAGATCTGGCTTCAACCTGAGGAAATACTATCCTCATTAGTCATGACATTAACAAGTGATCATGAGAACCTAGGTACACCGGCATAGTACCAACACAGACTGCTAGGTACTGTTATAATATGAACATTTTCAAACTTTTTCGGACTTGTACTTTTCACTTTTCCAGTCACGTGATCTGTGCACGTGACCGTGGTAACCCTCACATGACCAGGTCTAGAACTAATGACGTCATACCATGAGGTGACCATGCCCTTTTAATTTCCGCTCTTCTCACACAGCCCCATTAATCTCTGTTATCTCGTTCCCATGGTCGTGAGACCACTTAGTCTATTTATGGTAGTTCATCTCATGCATAGCATGGTCTGTGCGCGCGCCTGTAACATATATAAGGTAGTACTTTGCGACTGGAAACCCCAGTCTAATCCACTTTGTTCACCACTATAAGCATTGCCTTGGTCTTCTGGCCATTGTAGCTTGTGTTGTTCAGAGAAGACCCCCATACCCTCATCCTTGAGCCAGAAGCCGTGTACTCTGCGAG
>JBBPQZ010000168.1:0-22621 GCA_038092795.1 Boletus rubissimus
ATGTACTTCATTTCATACACTTAGAGTTTAGGGCTAGGATTAGGGGTTATTTGGAATTATTGTGTTTAGTGAAAAATGACCAAACATGTGGACAGTTTTTTGAGCCACTGTAAACTCCCATACCTAGCTTTGTACTACAGTTAGATTATCGACTCAGACTACCGACTTTTGACTTCCGGTTATAAACCCTCTGTTCACCCCCGATCCATATTGATCACCTCCGACTTTATTGTTCCCCTCCGAATCACCTCCGAATCTCTGCTCCGAAATACAAGGACCCGATCAACAGCAAGGGCGCACCACATACGGTGAAGCCAATGTCCTTATTCCCACCAAACTCCGGAGTTCCAGAGTTGCACCTGGAGATCGTCGGCACGGTCTTAACAGCAGCATGGAAAGGAAATAGTCTTCTGCACCCAGTCGACCTCGGAATTATGGCAGAAGAGCCAGTCATATTCAATGATCATGTGATGTGTACCTAATTTAGATATATAAGCATCTATAGTTTCGAAGTGTCCAGTGATTTTCATGATCAGGGTTACCGCATGCTGGATTTGGCCAATAGTGCCTTCAGATCCATCAGCATTATGTATTTTAATCGGGTTATCGAGGGTGAAGAACGGAATGCTGTGACGAATAATGTAGGCCTGATCAATGAATGTATGGGTAGCACCAGAGTCTAGGAGAGCTCTGAACCGATGACATTCCCATTGACCATCCTGCTGGCAATGTATGACAGTCTCAAGTGAGAACTCTCTACCAAATGATAATGTCGTTGCATGATGCTGGGAAGTCATGACACACGAGAGGGGTTTATAAATAGAACTAATTTTTTGTTGCTTTTGGAGAGAATTAAGCACACTATTATTTAATTCTGGTGCCATGCTCAATTTAGACACTCTCACGGAATGAACAGACAAACTACATAATACAGATGATAAATCAGAAACAGGGAAATCAGAATCAGAACAAAACGTAAAAGAAGGAGAAGATGAAATAGGTCCGTGCACGGAGGAACCCTCTACTCCTACGTGCTGTGTCCTTTTAAAGCCTTGGCCGCGCATTGCTTGGCTTTGACTTCAAACTTATCACGATAATACGCCTTAGCTTCTTCCGAGATGAAATATTGTGCAGCCATTGCTACTACCAGTGCCATAACTGGGGGAATGGAGAGGGGGCGAGGGATGACTTGTTACGCCACTTGCGCTTGGGAATACTCAGGAATGGGGACGTAAGCTCCTTGATCATAATCCCAAACAACTTGTTGGCGCTGTTGCAGGGGACGGGGTAGATGATGATAGGGATTCTTCGGGCAATCGGGCTTAATATGCCCAGGGAGATTACACAAGAAACAAGTTCTTGTGTCAGGCCTTGTGGGTGCAGCTTGCTGCACTCCTATCTCCATGGGGGCATCATGGCCCGGTTGAGTTTCTACCACCATAAATTGCGGACGTTGAGGAGGGGAAGGCTGAGATGGAGGCAGATATTGATAATGGCCCTGAGACTGTGGGACGAAATGGGAATTAGAGGGGGGACCACGCTCTATCACCATTTGTTCATACGCCCTTCTGATGGCTCTGTAATTTTCTTTGAGCTTGTCGACGCTGAACTCTAATTCTGGGTGATTCATTTGAACCCATTCATAGATGCGGTAGTCAACCGCCTTCTTGAGGAGCGTAATTGTGTGGTAGTCCTCGATATTTGCCTCATTCTAAAGCACCTCAAAGCGTTGAAGAAAGAGGTCAATGGGGTGGCCATTTTGATGGAGACCTTCCAACTTCCGAAGTGACTCGTGGGTGAGTATGTCAATTCGGAAATAATCTTTTATCTCCTTTTGGAGCTTGGATCAACTTGGCCAAGCTGAATCCCCTTTTGTGCCAATAACGACATCTTGGCTATTCTTGACCTCTGTTTCCTCATCATCGAGATACTTCTCCAGCGTGAGCTGAGTGAAGCCATCCACTTTTTTCTCAAAACATGAAAGGACAGCGATGCATCTCAGCTTGTCCGACTTCCACATCTGAGCATCTACCCACAATTACAACTTGACCCACCAGAGATAGAAGGTGGATCAATCGCCATCCCACTTGTTAGGGTCGGCAATCTTCTTAGTTATATTGTTCTTTTCTTGGTTGACATTTAGAGCAGACAACCTTGCGACGAGATCGTCTAAGTCCACTGACGCCGACATACTTGACTACAGGTTTTAGATAATGGGTGGGGCAGAGGTATGAGCAGAAATGTTCCACACTGAAGCATTCAAAAAAGAAGGAGTGATGCTCGGTGCATTGCTTGTCATGGGAAGGCCAATAGACCTTGTGGGTGTGGGATCGGAAAGGAATCTTGAAAAAATCTTCTTTCAACTGCTTACTGTGTGGACTTTTCCAACCACACTCTGGGCAGTCTACAAACTTGCTGCCTAAGGAAATACTTCTTTGATCAGAGGTAATATTGTCTTCTCCAAATACAACGATGCAGGTGGCCACAGCGACCTAAACTAGAATTCAAAACAGAATATGTAATAGAAGAGAGGTGTGGGAGAGACCAGATCTGCCTGGCTATGGCATACGGAAATACTATCCGTGTTAGACGTGACATCACAGGTGATCACACGAACCTGGGTACACCGGTGTAGTACCAACACGGACAGCTAGGCACTCAGCTGACGACAGGGGCTAGTGCTCTATGCCTGGTAGTAACGTTATCCTTATTTGTATGGTGGACAACCGTATATGAACAATGTGGGGCAAGTGTTGGTCTCATTACCATCAAGTGGTAATGCCTCTTGTTTCCTTAGCTCTGGGACCCGAGCGTTGTGTATGCAGTCTAATCCAAGTGTTATGAACTACCACCGAAGCGTCTGATCACTTCCACAAGGCTCAGACAATGCTCGCAGAATACACAATTCCTGGCTCAAAGGATGAGGGTATGTGGGTCCTTTCTGTCCAACACAGTCTATAATGGCCAAAGGACCAAGACAATGACTATTGTGGTGAACAAAGTGGATTAGACTGGGGTTACCAGTCACAGAATACTACTTTATATACTATACATGCGTGCGCACAGACCATGTTATGTGTGGGAGGGATTACCATAAATAGACTAAGTGATTCCACAAATGTAAGAAAGAGATAACGGAAATTAAAGGGGCTGTGTGAGAAGAGCAGAAATTAAAATGGTGCAGTCACCTCATGGTATGACGTCATTAGTTCTAGACCTAGTCATGTGAGGGTTACCACAGTCACATGCACAGATCACGTGACTGAAAGAGGAAAAGATACAAGTCCAAAAAATTTTGAAAATGTTCATATTATAACAATATCTTTGCAATCTCTTGGTATACTAACACCAACAGATACTAGCAAACCATTTTTTGGCAACTTTTTTAAGTTTAGCCAACATATCTCTTGTACAAACAAGTGCAAACAACACTGTAGTCTAGCAACCTACTATTGTCTAGCCCAATTCTAGTACATGACCACTAGTAAACCATATTACTAATTAGACTATTAGTTGAATCCATCTCAATTACTTCAGTTTGTATACATTTGTAGAGGATTGGCAAACAAACCATGTATTGTCCATACTAAGTTTATCACTGAATTCATCTAGTAGATCTAGATACTGTTTTCATCTAGAAAATATTTATTCCTAGTGTAACAGTTTCAATATAATGGACTTAGTATATTTTCATTTTTTGTCTTATCTAATCTTATTGCAAGAAATCCATCTCTAAACTTACGCTTATCTTTATTTTAGAAATTCCCCATTGTCTTATCGTTTCTTCTCACGGATCTACATTCCACTTTCATTATCATAGCCTTTTTTTAATCTCCATGCTGTGCTGGTTATTACTGCTTCTTTTCCATTGTGATACCTCATGCATCACATATGTTATGCTTCTCTTTAATTCCTGTCATGCTTCTATTTTACACAGCCATGAGGGCTATGTGGTCTCTTTAGGATATGTTCTATGCTCTACTATATATACAAATAGATATAAACATGTAGTAGTATATAAACCCTAATGCAATGGCTAGAGAATTTAATTCAGTTCTCTTGGTCTTTTCCCTAAAAATCTATAGGAGTTCAAACTCACTTTCCTCATTCTCTCTTGTGGTTTATACTGTCTAGTGCAATCTAAGAAGCTTAGTATTTAGGGTTGTTTCATTAGAACTGAACTACACTCTTACCTTGCACTACATCTACTATATTCTATCCACCAGGTTGTTGCCACTTGCCACAAGTGCATTATTACATTACAGGATGCATTATATGACAAAGGGTCACAAGTGCTGCCCAGCTCTCATTAGTCTATTGCCTCTACTCCCCACATTAAGTTATGGATGAAAAACATAGTAGCTAGGCATTCTCTAGGATTAGAATTCCTAAAGTCACATAGCATGAGAAGTATTACGACTACCCAGGGTAGGAGTAATCGCAAGGGGCCTTCGATGACAAGGGGTTGCATTGAAGGGTGATGACGCAGTACTTCCAACGTGGGGATTCCTCGCAAGGTATCAACAAGTGGATGGCAAGTTGATCAAGGAGTTGCTTGGGGAGCAATGACGCAGTACTTCCATTGTGGGGATTCCTCCAATGGTGGTGATCAAGGGGAGTCCTTGAGGTTATCGGCAAGTCAAAGGACAAGCCAATCAAAGAAGCAATCTAGGGGTTTCCTAACTGCAGGGCAAGTAAGACAAGAGAAGCAAATAGATTGCTAGGCGATGAGGTACAAGATAGCTCGAAGAAGGTCTAAACTAGCGATTGTAGTTGTACTCGAGTGGATTATATACTGAGTCTCCTTGTGCACGGACCATAGTAAGGAATGTGAGGAAGACTATAAAAAAAAGGATTATACATTACAGATCAAAGGAAGACGCATAACGGAATGGAAGGAAACCCAAAAAGGAAGGACGTGTAATGATGAAGAGCAGACAACACGGCCGACGCATCGCGGGAGAATCAACAGGACAAATAAGGTAAGAGGAAGTGCCACAGGTATGGAGGCAGTTGAAGAAGCCCAAGGCAAAGAAAAGAAATGAAGTCCAGTGGGTGTCCTAGGATATGACGTATCAGAGGGCCTAGGACAGATGGTAGTACATGGATTGAGCAGAGGCGAAAGAGAAGTACAAAGAAAAGGAAAAGTTGTAACATTACCCTCTTTGTAGTGTCAAGACCACAGCGTAGACAGAGACAATTCAGACATGAGAGTGCACAGCAGCTCAATCATGAATGATTTAGTAGAGAATGGGGCTGCCAACCGAGGAGCCCATGATGTTACCGTAGCTGGTTTCATCAATACAGTCTTCCTTGTCAGAGTAGTTACAATCGACGAGGGGAGAAGGGGATTGATGACACAAGAAGTGTCGGAGGATGGGGGAGGAGTGACAAGGGACAGAAGGGGTACCCTGTCTTCAAAAAGAATTAGTTCCTCGACGAGAATGGTATTGTCCAGACAAGGATGAGGAGGCGGAGGAGTGTGTGGATGAGGATGAGGATGATTGTTGCCTGGGAGGCAGGATGTGATGAGGTGGTGGGGAAGCAGTATGACAACAGAGGGGGCAGCGAGCGAGGATATGCCTAGGGGCCCATCTGAGACAAGTCGTGCATTGATGCATGGGGTAGTCGCATTGAAAATGGCCAATGTGGCCACAGGCAAAGCAGCATTCCCCAACACGGGGGTGTGAGTCCGGGAGTGGGAGATGACCCTCAGCGCCAGTTCATGTGCTTTCAATTCATTGCATAAGACAGTCTTCTTCAGACCCAAGGGGGGTCGAGGAAGCGGAGGGCATGGTTGGCGTGGTTGGGATGGTGTGGGAAACCATGGTAGATTTGGCTGGAGGAGGTTTTTCGACCTTAGCTAAGGAGACTGTTGGAGTCACACATTGATGTGTGTGACGATGTTCGACGGCCAGTGCCTTGTAGAGTTCCCTGGTGAGGGGACAAGTCTGGGTAGCCATGGCTAGGAGATAGCGCTGCATGTCACATAACAGGGTGAGCATCCTGAGTTGGTAAAGGGCAACCAATAGGTGGGATTGTGCCTGCATGGCATCCTGGTATATAAACTGGGCGATGTAGGACTGATTGGCATCGGTGGTGGAGGCCTGGGCTAGGGCGATGATATTTAAGTTGGCCAGGTAGGCGCTGTATAAGGCGTAGAGGGGGGATACCAAATTGAGGTAACAGTCTAGGGTGGTCGTGAGACCGGGGTTGGTGATGAGCTCAATGAGCTTGTGGATCTCAAAGATGGTGGGGGGACCATCACTGAGGCAATACGCAGTGGTTGGGACGTCTATGGAGAGAGGGGCTTGTTTAGTATCATAAGAAGGGCTGTCTGCACGCTCCACAGGAGGAGTAGGAGGATATTGTGCAGCAGCGTCAGAGATGGTAAGACTATTGTAGGGAACAAGTGGGGAAGAATGTATGAAAGAAGGAGAAGAAGGAATTGGAGGAGACAATGCATCACAATCTTTTGGGAATAGGGTCTGATTGTCGTGAGGTGGAGACGGGATGGCGAGAGGTGAGGCGTAGCTGGGAGGTACTTGGTAACATTCATATATTTGAGCGATGAAGAGAGTCAGGTGGGGGGATCTCTGCAGTGGGGGTAAACTCGATAGCCATGTTAGTTTTTGGAGGAAGAGGAAAAAACAGAGGGGAATAGGGTTTTATACACTACAAGCATGGAGTCCACATTGGTCAAATGTCTTTCTGGGACCCAGGAGTCCTCTTCAGTCATATATCCTTTCCAACGGATCAAGAAGAAACGCCGTCCTTTTGATCCTTTGTGTTTGATGATCTTTTCTATTTCATATTCTTCTTCGCCATCTATTAAGTCTGGAGGAGGTGCAGGGTAATTAGCCCCATGAGTATCGTTCTCACAATATGACGAAAGGAGGGATGTGTGGAATACTGGGTGGATTTTTCAGGCCTTGGGGAGGCATAGTTGATACGTGATTGGAGACAGTACCTTGGTGATGGAAAAGGGGCCCTCTCGTTTAGAGGCAAATTTGGATTTGCAATGGAATGTTTCAAGTTCCATGCCTCAAGCCATACCCTATCCTCTAGGGCGAAGGGTTTGAAATGTCGTCTGGTTCGGGCGGACATGGTTTGACATGCCAGCTCATGGGAGGCAAGAGCTTCATCTCGAGCAGCTGAAAGAGTCTTCAGGTGGTCTTCTACTGCAGGGAGATCCGAATTGGCAATAATTGGCGGTAGGGCATGGAGTTCATATCCCATCATGAGGAAGAAAGGGGATTTGCTGGTGACGGAATGGGGGTGGTGATTGTGAGTGAACTCTGCATAGGAGATTGAATCAGCCCATAACCCTGGGTTGGATCCACAGTAGATTCGGAGGTACGTTTCAACCTCTTGGTTTACACATTCGGTTTCTCCATCGGTCTGTGGGTGGTACGCTGTGGAGAGGGATAGGTCGTATCATAGCAATCTTCCCAGCTCATGGGCGAACGAACTCACAAACTGGGGTCCTCAGTCAGAGATGATTTTGTCGTAGAGACTGAAGCGAAGGAAAACTTTATGGAAGAAGAGGGCAGTGATGCCCTCAGCAGTGACAGTTTTCTTGGTAGGGCATAAAATTACCCCCTTCGTAAGCCTGTGGTTGACCATGATCAAGAGCGAATCGAAGCTGGAGGAAGAAATTGGGAGGTCCATGATCAAGTTACAGGAGATCTGCTGGAATGGGCAAGATGCGGATGATTTGATGGGAGTAAGGGGAGGAATGGAGGGATGAGTATTGGATTTCGCCTGTTGACAGGTGGCACAACCCTCAACATAACAACGGACATAGGCAGCAAGGCTGGGCTACCAAAACTCGGCAGTGACAAGTTAGCGGGTTTTGAGAAAGCTGGGGTGTCTGGCAGTCTCATGGTCGTGACATCATTGCAGAATGGAACAACAAAGGGAGTCGTCTGTGGGTACATAGACGCAACCTTGGTAAGTAAGGATGCCAGCATCAAGGTGCCAATCGGTGAGGCAAGAGTGGAATGCAGGAGGGATCTCCTCGTTCATGGATTGAAGAGCTTGACAAACCAAGGTGTTAGATTCAGAAGAGTCCTTAATCCTCTCATGGAGGACGGCATCTATAGTATTAATGAAAAGAGAAGGTGGAAGAAGAGTTATGCCTTTGTTGTCAAGATCTGATGTGGGAAGGAGATCTGGTCGCTGAGACAGGGTGTCGGGGCTGGCAAGTTGTGTGCCAGGAACATGAATCATTTTTAGATTGAAGTCAGCTAAATCAATTAGCCAACAGGCTTGGCGGCAGTTGAGGGTCTGTGGCTGACGGAAATACATAAGGTTCTTGTGATCCATGAAGGTTTGAATGGGGAAGGCAGAGCCATGGAGGTAGTGGTGCCACATCTTCAAACCTCGGATGACAGCAAGGAGTTCTCTGTCGTAGATGTCATAGTTTTGTTCAGTGGAAGAGAACAATTGGGAGATATAAGAGCAAGGGTGCCATTCTCTGTTGGCGTCGGTCTGGAGGAGAATACCTCCAAAAGTGTACTTTGATGTGTTGGTGGCAATGACAAATGGTGCAGAAAGGTTCAGCATTTGTAGCACTGGTTTCTTGAAAAAGAGTGATTTGAAGGTATCAAAGGCGTGGGCACAGGTGAGAGACCAGGACCACGAACTAAGCTTCTTGGTAAGATCTATGAGGGGATGAGTGACATTAGAGTAATCTGGAATGAAGCGTTGGTAGAAATTAGCAAAGCCGAGGAAGGATCAGACGTCTTTAACAGTAGAAGGGACTGGCCAGGAGGCGATCCTGTCGAGTTTGACAGGGTCCATAGCCAGCTGTCCCAGTTTGACAATCATCCCAAGATATTCCACCTCAGTAGTGGCGAACTTGCATTTTTCAAGCTTTAAATGCAGGTCGAGTTCAGTCATGCGCTGTAGAACACGCTTAGTTCATTCCATATGTGTTGCTTCATTGGGGGAGGTGATAAGGAGGTCGTCCATATAGATAATGAGTCATCCTTCAGCAATCATGTTGTGGAAAGAGTCATTCATGAACCTCTGGAATGTAGCTGGTGAGTTACAGAGGCTAAAAAATATTACTGTAGGTTCGAAAAGCCCTTTATGGGTGATGAAAGCAGCTTTCCATTGGTGTCCATCTTTGATACGAATGTTGTTGTATCCCTATTGAATGTTGAACTTGGTAAAAACTTTGGCATCGCAGAGTTTGTCGACAAGATCGGATACAAGGGGTAGAGGGTAGGCGTCTTGAACAGTGTGTTCGTTGATGTAACGATAGTCTTGGCAGAGTCGAAGACCACCGTCCTTCTTTTTGACGAAAAAGAACGGGAATGCTTGAGGGGATTTTGAGGGGTGGATCTTGCTGCAATCTAGATTTTCCTGTAAAAAGAACTCAGTGGTGGTGTGTTCTTCAGGTGAGAGGGGATAGAGTTTCCCGATCTTTGAGGTGAAGGATTCTTTGAGGTTGATCTCGTGATTGTAGGGTCACGAAGATGGTACATGGTCTGTAGCTTCCTTGGAAAACACGGAAGCGAATTCAGAGTATTCTGCTGGAAAAACTGGTTTAGGCTTCTCCTTCTCAGCAGCCATGGCGAGTTCAGTAGCCTGGGTAAGGCGTCCGATGATCGGGGATCCTTTCGGGATATATCGAGATCTGCTTTTAATGATGCAGAACATGATCTGGATATCATTGTCGTGTTGGCAGTGGGCAGAGGGATCCCTCCATTTGTTATATTCAAACAGATGGGAATGCATGACAGAGTCAACATGGATATGTTGAGAAGCACAGGGTGGAGGTTTCCAAAATTTGGATGAGTGACGGTCATAATCTGTCGAGTGTAGGGTGTAGAATTCTTTTGATTGGTCGAGACTTTCGGAGAGGGAAAGGGTTTGTTTGGCCCAATTGATGGTGGGGTTGACTTCTTTCAGCCAGGGAAGTCCAAGGAGGACATTGTCACATCCAAGGGACATGACCATGAGGTTGACTTGTTGTGCTATTCCTTCAATATTGAGGAACAGCGAGCAGGAGTATTGAATGGTGCCTTTCTTGTTGAGAGAGTTGTCAGCATTTTGAGCGTAAATCGGGTAGTCAAGCTTTGTGAGAGGAAGCTTGTGTTTGCAGGCAAAGTCCCAGTTGATGCAGGAGATGTCGGCTCTACTATCGATGAGGGCGTGGGTGTCGATGGCTTTCAGTGTGTGTGAGGGTATGATTACTTGAATGGGGATTTGCATTGCCTTGGTAGTGGACATTACAAGTACAGGTGCACACATAGAAGAAAAAGGGAAGACTCGCATCGAAGAAGTTCCCCTATTTAAAAATCCATCTTCTTGAACCTCACTCTCCTGACCACTGGGACATCTTCATTGTCGTTGTCTATTTCTTGAAGACGGGGAAGATCTTCACTGTCATCCTGACCGATCACCTTTATGACCAGTTTGGCAGCTGTAAAAGTGGGGCAAGTAGAAGAGGAGTGGCTGGGTTTTTGGCATCTGAAACAAAGTTTCTTCTCAATACAACGCTTCCTTTCTTCCAGGGTCATTTTAGGAACACAGATAACGTCAACATCCATGGCGTCAGGGTCTTTGGCGGGGGTCCGGGAAGGAGAGGAGAAGTTCTGGTGGGGTTGGTATGATGGTTGGGAGTATCGGCGTGATAGCTCAGCGGCATGATCTCATTGGATTTGGAAGTGAACAGCTTTTTTGTACCATACCTCGATGGTGGAAGGAACCTTCTCCATGGACATGATCTTTCTCATTAGGGCAGGGGGAAGTCTGGAAGTGAAGTAAGAGATTAGGACGTTATCATCCTGGACCTGGGACGTGGCAACTTTGTTTTTTGAATTTGGCGATGTATGAGTTCAACGAGGGATTATAAACACCATTTTTACCGATAAGGACGCATTTAGTGGTGAGCCAAGTGATAGCATTGTTGACCATGTCGTGGTGTTCGAACGCGGTTTTGAAAGCTTTGACAAAGTTTTCCCATGTACCAATAGTCGCAATGCCTTGATTGATGGTAGACATGCGATAGGTGGAGGCCTAGGTGAGGGCGGGTCCCTTAGTCATAAATGATATGGCAAAGGCAATCTTTTTAGGGTCGGAGTTATACATGGTGTCGTTCACTATAATGTAGAACAAGACGGTGTTCAACCAAGGTATGGCTTTGTCATAAGAGCCATCAAAGATCTTGGGGGCACTGAGGTGGAGCTCAGTGGGGTGAGAGGACATTACCAGCGTGGAGGGAGGTAGGGATGAAGGAGGGGGAGGACGAACAGGAATACTAGTAGAAGGGCTAACAGCAGGAGGAACAGCGCAAAATGGACCAGGAGCAGATGGACGAGAGGACTGAGTAGGGGTTGGAGAGGATGGGGCAGTATTATAATATGAACATTTTCAAACTTTTCGAACTTGTACCTTTTCCTTTTCCAGTCACGTGATCTGTGCACGTGACCATGGTAACCCTCACATGACCAGGTCTAGAACCAATGACGTCATACCATGAGGTGACCACACATCTTTAATTTCCGCTCTTCTCACACAGCCCCTTTAATCTCCGTTATCGCGTTCCCATGGTCGTGAGACCACTTAGTCTATTTATGGTAGTTCATCCCACGCATAGCATGATCTGTGCGCGCGCCTGTATAGTATATAAGGTAGTACTTTGCAACTGGAAACCCCAGTCTAATCCACTTTGTTCACCGCGATAGTCATTGTCTTGGCCTACTTGGTCATTGTAGACTGCGTTGTTCAGAAAGGACCCCCATACCCTCATCTTTGAGCCAGGACACGTGTAGCCTGCGAGCAGATACCTGAGCCTTGTGGAAGTGATCAGACTCTTCGGAGGTAGTTCATAACAGGCGGTGACGGGTTCGGAAGGGATAGTGAGATAACGGGAGAGGTTATGGGCTAGACTCTGATCTCATCAGTCAGCTGCTCAGTCGTGGAGAGTATTCTTGATGTAGATTTCAAGATCGTCTGGTTCCTGATCTTCTAAATGGGTAGATTCATCCGATTCCTCAGGAGAAGAAGGTTTAGCGGGCGCGGGGTGGTAAAGTCCCCAAGTGGGGTGGTTATGCTGAGGGTGAATGATGGAGGCTTACATGGTGGTAGCCTTGACTAGAGAGTTTAGACCTTTTGTTACAACTACCCAGAGTAGGAGTAATCGCAAGGGGCCTTCGATGATAAGGGGTCGCATTGAAGGGCAACGATGCAGTACTTCCGACATGGGAATTCCTCCGGTGGTGGTAATTGAGGGGATTCCTCGCAAGGTATCAACAAGCAGATGGTGAGTTGATCAAGGAGTTGCTTGGGAAGCAACGACGCAGTACTTCCATTGTGGGGATTCCTCCAATGGTGGTGATCAAGGGGAGTCCTTGAGGTTATCGGCAAGTCAAAGGACAAGCCAATCAAAGAAGCAATCTAGGGGTTTCCTAACTGCAGGGCAAGTAAGACAAAAGAAGCAAATAGATTGCTAGGCGATAAGGTACAAGATAGCTTGAAGGAGGTCTAAACTAGTGATTATAGTTGTACTCGAGTGGATTATATACTGAGTCTCCTCGCACACGGACTGTAGTAAGGAATGCGAGGAAGACTATAAAAGAAAGGGTTATGCATTACGGATCAAAGGAAAATGCATAACGGAATGGAAGGAAACCCAAAAAGGAAGGATGCGTAATGATGGAGAGCAGACAACACAGCCGATGCATTGCGGGAGAATCAACAGGACAAATAAGGTAAGAGAAAGTGCCATGGATACAAAGGCAGTTGAAGAAGTCCAAGGCGAAGAAAAGGAATGAAGTCCAGTGGGTGTCCTAGGATATGACATATCAGAGGGCCTAGGACAGATGGTAGTACATGGATTGAGCAGAGGCGAAAGAGAAGTACGAAGAAAAGGAAAAGTTATAACAAGAAGCCAGAGTCCATTAATGCCAGCATCACGTTTTCAAAGAGATCTCAAGTTGGACTTCTCTCTAGCAGAAAAGCATCTCAGGTCTTAACTTTAAGAGGGATATAAACCCAATGACCACAACCATCTGATGTTATCTAGGATTCAAATGTCCACCTAAATGGCTTGGAGCTTATCTAGATCAAAGAAAAACATGGAATAATTGAACCCATAGAAGAACCAATTAGGATTATGGCTGAGCAGCACAAACATAAGTGTGCTTTGAATAAAGAAGCACCTTAGAAGACTATAAAGAAGCCAAATACAATAAGAAGAAAACCCCATAAAACAAGGGTTTTGCTAAGAAAAAGTCACTATTACATCAGAAGGAATGCCTTACTTAACAAATATAGAAGCATCTCTTATTGCCTTGATAGTGCTATTGCTATTTCTATACAAAGTAATTAAGCTTGCACTCTTGCTTCTATTTAAAATGATCCAGTTGCTATCAAATGTAAATACACCTGTGATATATACCATACAAAGAAGTGAAGAAGGTTATCAATACAGAATCTCATATAAAGAAGCTCTAGAAGCTTTGCCAGTATGGAAAATAAACATCACTTCATATGGTCTCCCAAATATTCCAGGTGATTTGAATAATCCAGACAGGGAAGAAGTCCAGAACCTAGTCAATGATGACAATAACAACTATGGTTGGGATATAAATCCACAAGATATGTGGAATAACTCAAATAATGAAAAAGAAGGAAGATTGGATCTAAGGAATTTTATTATTCCAGAAAGAACACCTTCACCACCACTAGTGTCTTCTTTGTAGGCAAATGCAATGAAACTAAAACAAAGTTCCTTAGACTTATCCTTTACCTACCCACGGATGTTACACTATAAGCTAGGAATAAATATCTCCTAGATGAATTCAGTGATAAACTTAATGTAGACAGTATGTGGTTTGTTTGCCAATCCTCTACAAATGTATATGGACTAAAGTAATTGAAATGGATTTGACTGATGGTTTGGTTAGTAATATGATTTCCTAATGGTCATGCATTAGAATTTGAGGTAGACAATAGTAGGTTGCTAGACTATAGTATTTGTTGCACTTGTTTGTGTAAGAGATATGTTGGCTGAACTTAATAAAGTTGCCAAGAGTTAGTTTGCTGGTACCTGTTGGTGTTTGTTATGAACTACCTCCGAAGAGTCTGATCACTTCCACAAGGCTCAGGTATCTGCTTGCAGGCTACACGTGTCCTGGCTCAAAGATGAGGGTATGGGGGTCCTTTCCGAACAACGCAGTCTACAATGACCAAGTAGGCCAAGGCAATGACTATTGCAGTGAACAAAGTGGATTAGACTGGGGTTTCCAGTCATAAAGTACTAACTTATATACTATACAGGCGCACGCACAGACCATGCTATGCGTGGGATGAACTACCATAATTAGACTAAGTGGTCTCACGACCATGGGAACAAGATAACGGAGATTAATGGGGCTGTGTGAGAAGAGCGGAAATTAAAGGTGCGTGGTCACCTCATGGTATGACGTCATTGATTCTAGACCTGGTCATGTGAGGGTTACCACGGTCACGTGCACAGATCACGTGACTGGAAAAGGAGAAAGTACAAGTCCGAAAAGTTTGAAAATGTTTATATTATAACAGTGTTAGTAAACCAAGGGATTGCAAAGATATAAAAATGTTAGCAGTGATCTGTAGATATGCTAAAATATAGAGGTATAGATATGTTCCAGGCTTTGTGAAACGATCTCTCCTCGTTCCCCTAACTTAAACCCTAGTACAACCCTAGGAAGGGGGTAGCCTTCGCTACATAACCCCAAGTTATGGTTCCTCATCTGACTTAGCCATGTCCATTAGCCAACCCTTAGCTAACAGCTAACAGACTCCCACGTCCACACCTTATATCGGTCACGTAACCTCGTCGACCACCGATCCGCCCCCCGATCTGGCTTAGCAGATCTCACCCCGATCCTTATCATGGATCTCTTCATTCTAGACGTCTGGCTCTCCGTTCCATCTCATACGATCGCATCTGGATCTCAAGATCAGATCGCCATCTCGGTCGTTATTTAATCACCAGATCCTTATCTATTCCCCTGGATACTATCTCTCCCCTTGACGATCTATTTATGCTATCATCGATATTTGTATTAGGTTTCAGGGCATGGGCTCAGGGTTACTATTTACAGAGATTACATAAGATGGTCTGTGCGCAATACTTACCAGTATATATAGAGCCGTAGATTACTTGTTGTAGCCTCACGTTTGGAATTCCCTTGGATAGTCTTCTTTGCTTTGAGGCTAAAGGCCACTGCATCGGTAAGGCTTAGGGCTTTGGCCGTTAAGGATTTTAGGTCCTTTCACTTTGCTGGAATTCAGACTATGCTTCACTTAGTTCACTCAGATAGATTTTAGTAACTCAATCTTCATTGTACAACTAAAAAGATGAAAATTAGGTCAGGCAAGACTAGCACTTATTCCTTTAGATGGCTTAGTCAGCTGATATAGCAGATGTGCTTGGCACTAGTAGTCTAGGCTGTTGGAGATCTATTCCCTTTAGTTACCCTATGAAGAGTTTTCTTCTAAAGGTATTCTATTTCACTTGTCTCTTCTTAGATACAAGTCTTTTGCTCCTAACAAACTATCTAGTAGTACTAAAGCTATGGAATTGTCCTGCACTAGGCCCTTTGTGGGTTACCCATGGAGGAAACTCCTGAATGGAGTGAGAAAGTCTCTTTAAGAGAGGACTCATTTGGTTGAGATAATCTATTGAAAGAGAATCTGCTTTTTGTGGCCTGAAAGGCTCTTCTTATATAGATATTTACAATGGCTGTGCTAGGCTATGCTAGCTTACAAATCACTTACAAATGCCAAGGGAGTGCCAAGTAATTAGCTGTCAATTTCCAAAAGGATTATAGATGGCTTATTTTGATTGGATGAGCTCTAATTTGGTAGGCTTGGCACTGACTCATGCTAAACTGAGCTAAATCTAGTACACTTTTTGGTAGTCATGAATGCTAATGTTCATTGTAACTCATGTTGACTCATACTGACTAGGTATGGCTCATTTAGGGGTAGTACATGGTCATGTGATTGTAGGAATGGTAGCTATTTGGCAAGTGTGTAGGGTAGAAATGAAATATAAAGAATTTCTGTGTAACTACAAATTTGATCACTATATGAAAATGGATGGAAAAGATAAGTTAATATCTCCCCAGAAAATGATGGAAAAATTAAGAAAATCTAGGAAAAGGTAGTTCATACTATATACTATCCATTCCTAAAGCTTTGTGGAATTCTGACCATAGGAAGTGTATGAATTTTGACTTCTCAGGTCTTTCTGTCATGGCCATGCATCAATTCAACTTGGTGCAGGACAATGGCCTATCATCCACAAACTGATGGCCAAACAGAGCATGTTAATTGAGATCTAGAACAATATCTCTGTGCTTATATAGAAAAGAAGCAGAATGATTGGGCAGAATGGCTCAAAATGGCACAATTATCCCATAATAATACTGTCACTACTGCAACCAACTCTATCTTTTTTGATGTTACTTGTAATTATGCCCCTCACATGGGCTTTGAAGGGAGATTAGCTGGTTTTGCCAGAAAAATAGGCCATTCTCACAAGAAGATAGAAGAAGCACTTAAAAACACCCAAAATAGAATGATTGCTTCTGCAAAGAAAAGCCACTCAGAAGCCCTGAAGTATTCTATTGGTCAGCAGGTCTGGCTATCTACCAATAAATTAAAGCTTCCTTATACAGCAAAGAAATTAACCCAAAAATGAATTAGACTTTATACTATCATTACAGTCCTTTCTAATGCCATTACACTCAAACTTCCCAATGCAGTTCACATTTATCCCACAGTCAATATCTCTTACATTAAATCTTATTAGGAAACTTTACCTGGACAGCCAAAAGTTAGACCCAAGGTGATCAAGATAGACTAGAAAGAAGAAGAGCAATTCAAAATTGATTATATTGCCTTATCATGTCTAAAAAATAGGAAGCTTAAATATCTGATGCATTGGAGAGGATATGATGAAACAGATTGTACCTGGAAATCATTTGACATAATCAATACTGCCCCTCTGACAGTTGCCAATTTCCATAAATCAAATTTTTCTGCTTTTTGCAAACTTTGTGGACTTACGGCTTCTTCCTTTGCCTCTCTCTTCTCTTCTTATGAAAATTTTATAGTCACTGAACCAACCACAACTTGCCTGGAATTCAAGTCATAAAAAGGAGATAGTGTTATAATATGAAGATTTTCAAAATCTTTTTGACTTAACACTTTTCTTCTTTTAGTCATATAATTTGTGCATGTGACTATGGTAATCATTACATGACTAGACCTAGAGCTAATGATGTCATACCTCATGGTAACCATGCCTTTTTAATTTCTGGTTTGCTTACACAGCCCCATTTAATCTCCATTATCTCTTTCTTACTATTGCTTCTTTCATCAATCTATTTACAGTAATTCCTCTCATGCATAGCATGGTCTGTGTACATGCCTGTACAGTATATAAAGTAGTACTTTGTAACTGGAATCCCCAGTCTAATCCATTTTGGTTACCTCTCATAGTTATTGCCTTGGTCATCTGGCTATTGTAGATCAAGTTAGCTGGAAAAGACCCCCATCTCTTCTTTATCATTGAGCCAGGACTTGTGTAGCCTGCAAGTTAGTTCTAAACCTTGTGGCATTGATTTTGTTGTTCACAATAAGGTTATAACAATGTAGGGGTAGCTTTCACTATTTTAACCCCTCTAGGAACCTCCACAGTGTATTGCATCACTATAAACATAGCTAAGCCTGTGGGAACCATCACTAGCTAAGGCAGTTAGCTAACTCTTAGCTAATACCCATACAATCATATTTTATTGTTGCTAAGCTGTTGTGTGCTTCACAATTAGATTTCCATTGTTGCCTTAGGATTTCCCATAAATTTATCAAGAAGTCAGCATAATACCATGTTACTGCATATTCCAATCCAGTTATTGGATCTCCTCTAGATCTCAAGGCAGTATTTATCTCTAGATTCCAAAGGATCTTTAAATAACCCTTGTTCTAGCCCAATTCTCATCTAGGATCTTAAATCACTTATTTAGATATGTGTTACTGGATATTGCCTCACATGATTACATCTTGATCTTGGATTTTGATTGTATTAAATATTTGATTGATCTTTGGATATTGATATTGACATTGTATTTCCCCCACCTTGTGATGTCATCTGTTACAACTTTTTCTTTTCTTCATACTTCTCTTTCGCCTTTGCTCAATCCATGTACTACCATCTGTCCTAGGTCCTCTCATACATCACATCATAGGACATCCACTGGACTTCATTCCTTTTCTCTGCCTCAGGCTTCTTCAATTCCCTCCATACCTGTGGCATTTCCTCTTACCTTATTTGTCTCACTGATTCTCCCATGATGCGTCGGCCGCATATTCCGCTCTTCATTATTACGCGTTCTTCCTTTTTGGGTTTTCTTCCATTCTGTTATGCGTCTTCCTTTTGATCCATAACACATAACCCTTTCTTTTATAGTCCTCCTTGCATTTCTTACTACAGTCCATGCACGAGGAGACTCATTATTTAATCAACTCGAGTACAACTAAGATTGCTAGTTTAGACCTCCTTTGAGCTACCTTGTATCTCGTTGCCTAGCAATCTACTTGCTTCTCTCATCTTACTCACCCCACGGTTAGGAAACCCCTAGATTGCTTCTTCAATTGACTTACCTTCTGGTTCATTGATACTATCAAAGACTACCTTTAATCACCACCGTTGGAGAAATCCCCACAATGGAAGTACTACGTCATCGTTCCCCAAGCGACTCCTTGATCAACTCGCTTCCTGCTTGTTGATATCTTCAAGGAATCCCCTCGACTACTACTGCTAGAGGAATCCCCACGTCGGAAGTACTGCGTTGTTACATTCAATGCGACTCTCTGTTATCAAAGGCCCCCTTGCAATTACTCCTACCCCAGGTAGTCATAACAAAAGGTCTAAACTCTCTAGTTGAGGCTACCACCACGTAAGCCTCCACCATTCATCCTCAGCGTAACCACCCCACTTAGGGACTTTACTGCCCTGCACCTGCTGAACCTTCTTCCCCCAAGGAACTGGACGACCTCGAGACCTACATTGAGAATACTCTCCACAACCAAGCAGCTGACTGATGAGATCATAGTCTAGCCTATAACCTCTCCAGTCATCTCACCATTCCATCCGAACCAATAACTGCCCCTTCCTCTCCAACCCCTACCCAGACCTCTCGTCCTGCTGCCCCTAGTCCACCTCATGCTATTCCTCCTACCACTAGCCCTCTTACTAGTATTCCTGTTTGTCCTCCCCCTCTTCCATCCCTACCTCTGTCCTCGCTAGTAATGTCCTCTCGACCCACTGAACTTTGCCTCAGCACCCCCGAGATCTTTGATGGCTCCTACAACAAAGCCATACCTTGGTTGAACACCATCTTGTTCTACATCATGATGAATGACACCATGTACAACTCTGACCCTAAAAAGGTCACCTTCACCCTGTCATTTATAACCAAGGGACCCGCTCTCACCTGGGCATCCACCTATTGCATGTCTACTATTAAACAAGGTGTTGTGACCATCAGCACATGGAAAAACTTTGTTAAAGCTTTTGAAACCGCGTTCGAACACCATGACATGGTTAACAATGGTATCACCTGGCTTACCACTAAACGCGTCCTTATCAGTAAAAATAGTGTTTATAACTCCTCGCTAAACTTGTACATCGCCGAATTCAAAAACAAAGTCACCACATCGCAGGTCCAGGATGATAACATTCTGATCTCTTACTTTGCTTCCAGACTTCCCCCAGCCCTTATGAGGAAAATCATGTCCATAAAGAAAGTTCCCTCCACTATTGAGGTGTGGTATGAAAAAGCGGTCTACTTCCAAACCCAATGGGACTATGCTGCTGAGTTATCGCGGCGCTACTCTCAACCTTCATACCAGCCCCACTAGAACTTCTCTTCTTCCTTGCAAACCCCTGCAAAAGACTCTGACGCCATGGATGTTGATGTCATCTGAGTTCCCAAAATGACCCCGGAAGAAAGGAAGCGGTGTATTGAGAAGAAACTTTGTTTCAGATGCTGAAAACCTGGCCACTCCTCTTCTGCCTGCCCTACGTTTACAGCTGCCAAACCCATTGTAAAAACGATCAGTTAGGATGACAATGAAGACCTCCCTCATCTTCAGGAGATAGATGATGATAATGAAGATGTCCCAGCGGTCAGGAGAGTGAGGTTCAAGAAGATGGATTTTTAAAAGGGAAAACTTCTTTGATGTGAGTTTCTCCCTCTCTTCCTATGTGTGCCCCTGTACTTGTAACGTCCACTACCAAAGCAATGCAGATTCCCATTCAAGTAATCATACCCTTGCACACTCTGAAAGCCATCGACATCCACGCCCTCATCAATAGTGGAGTCAACATCTCCTGTATCGACTAGGACTTCGCCTGCAAACACAAGCTTCCCCTCATGAAGCTTGATCATCCAATCTATACTCAAAACGCCAATAACTCCCTTAACAAGAAAGGCACCATTTGATACTCCTGCTTGCTGTTTCTCAACATCGAAGGAATAGCATGACAAGTAAACTTTATGGTCATGTCCCTCAGATGTGACAATGTCCTCCTCAGACTCCCTTGGCTGAAAGAAGTCAACCCCACTATTGATTGGACCAAACGGACCCTTTCCCTCTCCAAAGGTCTCAACCAATCAAAAGAACTCTATGTCCAGCATTTGATGGACTATGACCGTCATTCATCCAAATTTTGGAAACCTCCACCCCGTGCTCCTCAACATATCCACGTCGACTCAGTCACGCATTCCCATCTATTCAAATATAACGAATGGAGAGATCCCTCTGCCCACTGCCAGCATGATAACGACATCCAGATCATATTCTGCATCATCAAAAGCGGATCTCAATATATCCCAAAAGGATCCCCAGTCATTAGACACCTTACCTAGACTACTGAACTCGCCATGGCCACTGAGAAGGAGAAGCCTAAACCAGTTCTTCCAGCAGAATATTCCAAATTCGCTTCCATCTTTTTGAAGAAAGCTACCGACCACGTACCACCCTTATGGCCTTATGACCATGAGATTAACCTCAAAGAATCGTTCACTCCGAAAATTGGGAAACTCTATCCTCTCTCGCCTGAAGAATGCACTGCCACCAAGTCCTTTTTACAGGAGAATCTAGATTGCAGAAAGATCTGCCCCTCAAAGTCCCCTCAAGCTTTCCTATTCTTTTTCGTCAAAAAGAAGGATAGGGGCCTCTGACCCTGCCAAGACTACCATTACGTCAACGAACACACCGTTCGCAATGCCTACCCTCTACCTCTCATATCTGACCTCATTGATAAACTCTGTGATGCCAAAATATTCACCAAGTTCAATGTCTGATGGGGGTACAACAATGTCTGAATCAAAGATGGACACCAATGGAAAGCTGTCTTTATTACCCACAAAGGGCTCTTCGAACCAACCGTAATGTTCTTCGGCCTCTGTAACTCACCTGCTATGTTTCAGAGGTTTATGAACAACTTGTTATAATATGAACATTTTCAAACATTTTCAAACTTGTAATCTTTCTTTTTCCAGTCATGTGACCTGTGCACGTGACTGTGGTAACCCTCATATGACCAGGTCTAGAGCCAATGACGTCATACCATGAGGTGACCTCGTTCTTTTAATTTCCGCTCTTCTCACACAGCTCCGTTCATTTCTGTTGTCGTGTTCCCATGGTCGTGAGACCACTTAGTCTATTTATGGTATTTCATCCCACACATAGCATGGTCTGTGCGCGCGCCTGTACAGTATATAAGGTAGTACTTTGTGACTGGTATCCCCAGTCTAATCCACTTTGTTCACTGCAATAGTCATTGCCTTGGCCTTCTTGGTCATTGTAGACTGCATTGTTCGGAAAGGACCCACATACCCTCTTCATTGAGCCAGGACATGTGTAGCCTGCAAGCATTGTCCGAGCCTTGTGGAAGTGATCAGACGCTTCGGCGGTAGTTCATAACACAACTCCTTTTGTAACATGATCACCAAAAGATGGCTTGTCATCTACATGGACGACCTCCTTATCGCCTCTCCCAATGAAGCAACCCACACAGAATACACCAAACGTGTCCTTCAATGCATGACTGAACTCAACTTACATCTAAAACTAGAAAAGTGCAAGTTTGCCACCACCAAGGTGGAATACCTTGGAATGATCGTCAAACCCGGACAACTTGCCATGGACTCCATCAAACTCGACAGAATCGCCTCCTGGCCAGTCCCCTCCACCATTAAGGATGTCCAATCCTTCCTCGGCTTTGCCAATTTTTACCGACGTTTCATTCCAGATTATTCTAACATCACTTGTCCCCTCATAGATTTCACCAAGAAACTCAACTCATGGTCCTGGTCACCCACTTGCACCCACACCTTCGACATCCTCAAATCACTCTTCCTCAAGAAACCTGTGCTACAAATGCCGGATCTCTCAGTGCCCTTTGCCATTGCCACCGACACTTCAAAATATGCCTCTGGAGGCATCCTCCTCCAGACCGATGCCAACAGAAATTGGCATCCTTGCTTTTATATCTCCCAGTCCTTCTCTCCTGCGGAATGAAACTATGACATCTATGACAGGG
>JBBPQZ010000169.1:0-22589 GCA_038092795.1 Boletus rubissimus
TTACACAGCCACCATCCCCGTCTCGTGTCCCTGTTGCAAAAGTCACCTCCCACCTGTCCTCATTGCAAGGTTACTGTCCCCGCGTCCCCGTTGCACAGCCACCATCCCCGTTTCATGTCCCCGTTGCAACATCAGTGTCCCCGCGTCCCCGTTACACAGCCACTGTCCCCGTTTCGTGTCCCCATTGCCAAAGTCACTGTCCCCTTGTCCCCATTGCAAGGTTACTGTCCCTGCGTCCCCGTTGCACAGCCACCATCCCCGTTTCATGTCCCCGTTGCAACATCAGTGTCCCCACGTCCCCGTTACACAGCCACCATCCCTGTTTCGTGTTCCCATTGCCAAAGTCACTGTCTCCTTGTCCCCATTGCAAGGTCACTGTCCCCGCATCCCTGTTACACAGCCACCATCCCCGTTTTGTGTTCCCATTGCAAAAGTCACTTTCCCCCTGTCCCCATTGCAAGGTCACTGTCCCCTCGTCCCTGTTGCATGGCCACCATCCCTGTTTCATGTCCTTATTGCAAAGCTACTCTCACCTCGTCCCTGTTGCACAGCCAGACAACTTGGATGTCTTCGGGTTATCTGCGACAATGCCTACCATCGGTGAGCTCAGTGTTCGATGAGGTTCGGTCAGGTTCGGTCAGGTTCGTGTAGTGGTAGATCGAGTAGTGTGCATGGTGTGTGTAGCAATTGGCAAGGCAAATGATTGGTGAAGTTTGACTAGGTTCAGCAAGGTTCGTTGAGGTTTGGTTATGCTCGGTGAGGTTCGTGTGGTGGCAGATCCAGCAGCATACATAGTGTATGTAGTCGGTAGCCAGTGCAACATGCACTGTGTGGCGACTAGTAGCACATCCAGTAGCATACATATGTCTACAGGGACCATGGGCTATCGACTGCCATTGGTAAGGTCAAACATGTGTGAAGTTCATCTGCCACAACACCTACACGAACCTGACCAAGCCTAGTCAAACTTTGCCAATCATTTGCCTTGCCAATTGCTACACACACCATGTACACTACTCAATCTACCACTACACGAACCTGACCGAACCTGACCGAACCTCATCGAACATTGACCTTTACCAATGATGGGTTGGCTATTGACTGCCATTGGTAGGTTTGGGGATGTTTGGTGAAGTTCATCTGTCACTATACGAACCCAATCGAACCCGATTGAGCCTGACTGAGTCTAACCGAAGCTTGTTGAACATTGAGCTTACCCATGGCTAACCATTGTTGATAAGGTGAATGATCAGTGACGTTTGGTGGAGTTCATCTGCTACTATACAAGCCTGATTAAGCCTGATTGAACCTGACTGAACCTGACCGAACCTTGTCGAACATTGAGCTTACCCATGGTAGCATTGGCTATCGACCCTTGTTGATAAAGTGAATGATTAGTGAAGTTCGGTGAAGTTCATCTGCCACTACACAAACCTGACCGAGCCTGCCCGAACCTGACCGAACCTGACCGAACCTTGTCAAACATTGAGCTTACCCACGGTAGCATTGGCTATCGACCCCTGTTGATAAAGTGAATGATTAGTGAAGTTCGGTGAAGTTCATCTGCCACTACATAAACCTGACCGAGCCTGCCCGAACCTGACCGAACCTGACCGAACCTGACCGAACCTGATCGAACCTGACCGAACCTTGTCGAACATTGAGCTTACCCATGGTAGTATTGGCTATCGACCCTTGTTGATAAAGTGAATGATTAGTGAAGTTCGGTGAAGTTCATCTGCCACTACATAAACCTGACCGAGCCTGCCCGAGCCTGACCGAACCTGACCGAACCTGACCGAACCTGATCGAACCTGACCGAACCTTGTCGAACATTGAGCTTACCCATGGTAGCATTGGCTATCGACCCTTGTTGATAAAGTGAATGATTAGTGAAGTTCGGTGAAGTTCATCTGCCACTACATAAACCTGACCGAGCCTGCCCGAGCCTGACCGAACCTGACCGAACCTGACCGAACCTTGTCGAACATTGAGCTTACCCATGGTAGCATTGGCTATCGACCCTTGTTGATAAAGTGAATGATTAGTGAAGTTCAGTGAAGTTCAGTGAAGTTCATCTGCCACTACATAAACCTGACCGAGCGTGACCGAGCCTTGTCGAACATTGACCCTTACCAATGGTGACTTTGGCTTTCAACTGCCACTGGCAATTTGTCGGTACTCATTGCCACACAAATCTAATTTACCCCTTCCACATCGCTCAAAGCTAGGTCTATGTGAAGGTCAGCTGGACTTTCACACGGGTCGAATGATGACATTGCCAAATTGCCAAGTAAGGTCAACGCCCTGCCAGGCTCCGTTGGGCTCGGCAGGGTTCGTGCATCCTCAGACATTGCCATTGTGATGCAGCACCAGTGGTTGTCCACCGAGAGCGATGATTTCTACTGTTTTCCATCCACCTTTCTCCAAGCTGTAATCTGAGCTTCAGTGACCTGAGCATCATGTATCTCGACGACTCTGCTCGAATGGAGGTTCGTCAATGTGATAGGTTCGGCACGTCGGAGTCTGATGACATTTCCAATTTAAGCAGGGTCGACGGAGCGGACACATGAGATATACTGATTCCGACGACATTTCCAATGTAAACAGGGTTGCCACGGGGATTCAAGTGAGGATTCCAACACCGACGGGAACTCAGGTCGTCGTTGGTGCTCAGATCTAGACTGTCGAGGCTCCGGCCTGCCGTTGCAATGACAGCTTGAAACCTTAATAGATTGAAATGATGTAGTAATTACACTGCAATTCAGTGGCATCTGGCGCTCAGCAACCCTTAAGACAACGTAACTATTGCATTTCGGGCCAGACCTTCGAGTGACCATATGCCAGTGCAGCAACCCTTCAGGGTCTCGAAACAAACGTCGTCTAGCAACTTGGGGCTCATGGCATATACATATATAATTTTTCCAGAACCTCACTACATTCGAAATCCGAATACCACCACTCCAACAATGTCTGCTACCCAGATTGTCCTATGCCATGTAGAGAACTGTCTGGCTCCATTGAAGGACCCCAAAGGCAAGCATCACAGTTGGAACCATCATCTAACACCTGTTCCCTTTACTATGGACGGTTGCACCGTGTGCTTCATCGTGAGTGCAGGGAAGGTGACATGTCCCATCGGAGGGTGTGGATTCACAGCGAACAGGAGGGACCGAGCCAACAAGCACATGCGGGACGTGCATTCCATAGATTCCCATGTGACGGAACTCTTCCGATCGCTTTCCGGTCAGGACTCATGCTGGCAGGATTATGTGGTCACTGATCATTTCATTTCTTCAGACACTGTGGATAGAGCGAAACAGAATCCAGGCCTGACTCTGTCGACCAGCAGTGCCAAGCATGCACCTCCCGACAAGACAGCAGTTCGGATGCCTGTAAGCGAGGACTCTCCAGGTCTCAGGGCCGTCGTGGGTGAGTCGCCACACTGGACCGATTGCTTGCCACACTGACCTGCCATGCACAGGAGGTGACAGGCATCTCAACGCATTTCCACATGGTCGAGTTCAGCTTGATCCACAGACCGACTACCTGGAAGGAGGGGGGTCATTGGACGACGTCGGCGTCTGGTTCCACTGGGGCCTGAAGGTCCTCGTCTGCAGGTCATGCGAGGTTTGCCTAACTGCAGACATGATCAAGGGGCATTGCGATGCGAAGCACCCGAAGGCAATCCACCCCCAATCCATCGATAGCTTGCTGGAGTTCGCGGTGATGAAGGGCGTCTACAAGAAGGTGTTGGATGTGCAACTTCCTATTCCATCCGGCCCAGTGGTGCAGGGCCTGGCTGCCCCAGTGAGGGGCTTTGGTTGCGAGGTTTCCGGGTGTCACTACGCCGTGAAAGATGAGTCGTGCATGCGCAAGCATCGGCGGAGCGCACATGGAGGCAAGGCATTGGAGGATGTGTCATATGCTGCATGCTCCCTACAGACTCTGTTCAGCGGAGTTGGCAAAGCATACTTCAAGGTCGAGGAGTCGCTCAAGGAAGTGACAGACCAGTCGCTTTACGAGGCCCTTTCACGCCTTGGGGAGTCAGCAGATGCAGAGGTATGGTCGAGCGTGACGGACAAGGGTCGGACCCCTCCTGCCCTTCTGAAGGTGACGGGATGGCTGGAGCACCTTCCCCAGGTGCGAGACAGCAGGAGACTTCGCGAAGCCGCACTCGCCCTTAAGGACAGGCGCAAGGATGGGGAACTTGGAGGAATTCTGTCTGGCCTCGAGAAGGCAGTCGACCGCCACTTCGAGAGAGGCAGGACGGTGTTGGACGGCCACGGCAGTAGGTTGACTCTACTCAAGACGATAATCTATGGTTCGAACATACCGAGCGAAGGGTGAGTCGTTGTACTGTTGTTCCCATCCATAGTGCAGAGAGCTCACCATGAAGGACGATGTCTACAGGGCGAAACACTGGAGGATCGTGCCAGCCGACAATCAGCAATACCCATTGTTGATAAAGCAGTGGATGGCCTCCATCTTCAGGGCCAATGTTGGTCAGACTGGACCCGACATGTTTTCGTTCGTGCTCTCAGAAGAGCAATGTTCGTGTTTGCTAGACCTCCAGAATGCTCTGAGAAAGAATGATGAGAAAGCGATTGAGGTAGATTCATGTTACCAGGCCTTCGTCTGGAGCATTGTCACGGCCACCATTGGGAGAGACTGGAAGGATGTCACACAAAGATTCATGTGGCTCCGGGCGCTGAGGCCATGCGGTAACTTCTATTCAGCCGCATCCTTCACCCCCGATCTTGCGAAGATCAAGTACTTCATCCGTCAGACGACACTGCTGCAGGCGTTCATCAGGGGTGCACGGGACGAAGGCGAAGAGAGAGATGTAGAGTGAGTCCTGTGGTGAATTCCGAACATGGTCAGAGGCTGATTCCATTGGCATGCAGGCGAGTGGCTGGATTGCACTCCAAGGCCCTGGCCTTGGGTTTGCCAACCCCGTTCAATATGGTCACGGAGCTGTCACAATTCGCCTCCACAATTGTTCTCTCTGAGACGAAGGACCCGAGGGTCACCATCTCCCCGGACTACCAGAGCTTCACTGTGCGGACTCAAACAATGTCATTGGACAGACTCCGAGGGGGCATCAGAAAGCTGATCGATCAGGTGTGGACCCTGTACGAAGATCTGACTCAGTCTGCCCCGGTCACAGGGGACATTCAGCGTGTGGTGGATGACCTGTCAAACGACACCCGTGGCTACTGCTTCTTGGAAGAATCACCATTCCGCACGAATCGTCTGAAAATGTTCAAGCACCTTGTCAAGACATACAGGCTCGCCAGTCTGGACCACAGAGGTATTCTATGCTGGAATGTACCCGAGGTGAAATTCCTGCTTGCGAAATGTGAGCGTATGTGGGACCGTCTGCTTCACCTGCTGTTCATGACGCTCGGAGTATCCACTCGGGTCGCTCAGTTTATGCGAATCCAAATACGCAACGGAGACCGCCAGAGGAACATCCAGTTCCGTCTCACAGAGATGTTCTTCGTCACCAGAGATGGCAAGACCAGCAGTGTGGCAGGACATGACTCGTGCATCCCATCCTTCCCACCATCCCAGGTTTCTCGTATCCTGCTGGAATTCCTGGGAGGTGGTCTCCGAGAAGCAGAGGCATTATTGACCGGTGTGGTACATGGCTCCGATGCCAGAGATATGCACAGAACGTGAGGCAACATTCCTCGTGCTCCAAAGCATGGTCTTTGACCTTTTCCCTCCATTCTGAACAGGTATCTCTGTATGCGACAGGGAAAGAGGATGGATGCCGACTGCTTCTATGATATGTTTCAGGCCAGGAACAGAGAGATGTTCGACTGTGCATGGGGGTCACAGGACTATCGACAAGCTGCGATCTCGATGGCAAGACATTTTATATCGCCAAATGCCACGTTCTCCGCTCTGGACGATGCCCTCGCAGAGGCAGCCGATCATTCGACCGATGTGGACCATGCCCATTATGGAAGGGCATTTGGGGATCAGCCACATCTCACCCACAACGAAATGGAGAAGCAGCGATGGATATCCCTAGAATGGCATTCATTCTTGGGGCTTGGCCCTTTCCCTGTGCCAGACGCCATCCAGGTGGTGAGGGCACAAGGCCCCATGGGTGACAGGGAGGCACTCAACTCGGCACTCTCTGCTGTTCTCCCAGAGCTGTCGAGAACTATTGCTGCTGCAGTGATCCAACAGCTGCAGCACAGTTCTATCCAAGCTCCTTTGCTTCCTGCGAATCCTGTAGTGAATATCGCCAAGCAGGCCGGAATGGCAGATGGGCGTACGACAATCACACCAGCAATATCGATCGTCACTCCTCCTTCCATCGGAAACAATCATGCGACAGACTCGATGGCCATCGACGACAATGACAACAATATGATCATTCAATCAAGCTCACATCGTGTTCGCCAACCTGCTCGACCCCCGCAACCTGCAGCTGTCAATGACATGTCGTCCGCCCCCTCCCATGGTCCCCCCGACCAGCCACTGAACAAGGGAAAGGGGGTTGAGAGGCAGGTCGTCATTGCACAGAGGGCTCACTCGCCCCATGATGACTCCGACCTTGATACCCTCGAGTGGTCTTCATCTCCGTGTCAGGTTCTGTTTCGTCGACCATCCCCTTCTGCCATCACCCCTGCAGCACCTGTTAACGAACCATTGCAAGGGCAAGGATCACAAGTTCCAGAGCTGTACAGCTCCCACCCAATCGCCCCCACAGTTCGGCGGAGAAAAAGGTGTGCCCCAGCTTCATCGGAGGCAGAATTGCAAGCATCGACAGAAGGCAAGGTGAAGCGTGTCCGTCGAGGAGACCGAGAACCAGCTGACAGCTCTGACGATACCGAGAAAACATCATCGCTACGATCTAGGGACAATGTCCATGCGACGGACTACGATTCCCTCGATGACTTCATCGTCCCTTCCACCCCAGCCTCGATTCTTTGCGACATTGAAGATGAGATCCGCGAGGGCATCCGAAGAGCCCTGAAGGACCCCAGCGCGAGGGAGAAGAGCACAGAGCAGATGGAGGCTCTGACCGCGATCGTGACAAGGGATGCCAGGGACATGGTGGTTATCATGCGTACTGGGGGTGGAAAGAGTCTTCTCTGGACAGTGCCTCCCCTTCTTGGCATTGAGGGCATCTCAGTGGTAATCTGCCCGTTCAAGGTGCTGATGACAGAGCAGTTCCAGCGATGTGTCGATGCGGGCGTCCGGTGTCACAACTACTCGGAGTCAAAGGAGGTTCCCAGGAACGTGCAGAATCTATTCATGCAAGTGGAGCACGTCGGCATGGAAGTCTTTCAAAGGTAATGATCTTCCGTTACAACCCTTGGACTTTGGCTGATGTCTCTTCCCAGCCTGTTAGCGACACCACTTGGGCAAAAGATCAAGCGGGTATACATCGACGAGTTCCACGACTCCGCTGAATGCCATCCAGATCGCCGTAGAAGGTGGAGGGTCCTCGCCATGCAGTGTGCACAAATGGACATCCAGCTCGTACTCCTTTCTGGCACTGTCCCACCCTCGATGGCAGGGGATCTGCTCAAGCCATTCAAGGTTGGCCTCACAGACGTGCATACAATCCGAGGACCAACCGACCGACCGGAGATCGGCCTCCATTACATCCAGGCTATGTGCACTGCACGGGGACAGCCCATCCACAGTGTCGTGCATTGTCTGTATGACATGCTCAAGCCGGAGGAAAGGATGCTCGTTTTCTTCAACTCTAGGAGGTTGGCCACTGAATTCGCGACTGCCTCTGGTTGTGCTGTCTTCCATAGCGATCTGATAGGCCCGGATAGCAGCAAAGAGTACAACCTTGACCGATGGGACAGGGGGGAGACGAAGGCGATGGCATGCACCACTGCGTTCGCTCAAGGCGTGGACAGACCGAATGTTAGGTTCGTAGTGTTGGTGGACCCTGAGTTCGGTCTGCTGGTGTCCTTGCAAATGATCGGCAGGGCAGGAAGGGATGGGAGGCCATCTCATGCATTCATCATCAATACGATGCCTGGGTTCATCGTGCCCGGGAGGGGTCGCACACAGATCAATTCCAGCACCTCTGTCAGACAGGCGATGGAGACGGGACGCTGCAAGGTCTATGTCACGACGGGAATCATGGATGGTACCGACCTGAGGTATAGTTGCAAGCAACGCCCGTCCCGGGTCCCCTGTGACGTGTGCTTCCCAGAGTGCCCAATACATCAGCGGGTGGTCATGGCCAGCAAGACGGTGTCTGGCGACATCGCGAAACTGGGCTCATCCAAGGGTGGCAGGGCAACAGGGCCTCATGTGAAGATGAATCTACCATCTCTCGACCTGTCATCCCAGAGGCAGAGGGCACTCCAGGGTGAGGTACCACTCTCCCGGGTCGTAGTGCCTGCGACCGCGGCATCGGCAGGTGGTTCTGAACGTTGGACAAAAGACATAGAGGACGAGGTAAGGGGGTATGGCTGCTCTGTGTGATAGCAGCTGATAGCATGATTCCGTACACAGGATCCATTCACATTGACGCCAGACAGCGATGACCTTTATGGTCCCCCAATTGTTGATTCTCGGGTGGAGAGGGCTATGACGCTAATCGAAGGAGTCAAGGGCATCAGCAGTGTGACCTCGCTCGCTCGCAGGTTATCTGCGCCCGACATATCATGCGAGGGCAAGGGCATGAGAGGATCGGAAACCCCCATAACGACCAGGATGAGACCAAGCACGCAGCCCGAAGGCACATCGGCATCAAGGGCCATGCGAGCACAGCTACATGTGCGGTCACGACTGGCACGCACAGCTAAGCTGGACAAGTACGTGCCGATCATGAATGGGCGATGCGTGGACCACCTGGTATTCCACCGGAAGCTCGTGAAGGAGCACTTCCCGGCTCCTTGCCATGACGAGTCGAGTGCAGGATACCCAGAGTTCCGTTTGCGGTTCAGGTTCCGTCCGTTCACGTACTGCTTCGTGTGTGGACTTCCACAGGATCAGAATTGGAACGGGGAAGGTCCTCAATGCCATAGAGAATTCACGCCTGGAGGTCAGCAAAAGTGTCCCTTTGGGAACGTGATATTCAAAACAGCGTTCGTCCTGGGGTTGGCAGACGACCTGAGAGAACGGCTCTGCAGGGAGCTACAGCTTACGGGGAATTCCTTCAAGGAGTATCTGGACTGGGTGGTATCTGAGGAGCAGGAGGGCCAGTATCACAATGCAATCGAGGCATTCCTGTGGTTATGCGAAGCGTTGGAAGCGGAGAGCCCTAGCATGTTCTACTAAGGATCGTACAGAAATTTGTTGGCACAAGTGCCGGTCCAATACTGTACAGGTTACTGTCTTTTTCAGTATGGTTGTTACCTTGGGAAAATTACGTCCAAAAATACATCCCCACTTCGGTCATTCATATCTTCTCAATGCCCACTCGGAATTCGACAGAAATGACACCAATCGACCCGGACAGCCTAGGAGAACACTTTCCAACCTGACCGAAGGCGAAAATCCAAGATTTTGATATCTCGGGATTTCGGGATTCAGTGCAGCTGTAGGTACACCGTTCTGTGCTCTGATTCAGCACTCAAAACAGCCCCGTAGCCATGCCACAAGGTCAGCAAACGACTCCTGACACGCAGTGGCAGCAACAATGATGGAGTACTTCATGGCATCGTTCTCCTTGAGGGTCTTGACGAGTTGTGCAATAGTGGAACTCTTCTGTCCGACAGCAACATAGACACAGTAGAGCTTCTTGACCTCATCCTTGCCCCCATTCCATCGCTTTTGGTTCTGGATTGTATCGATGGCAAAGGCGGTTTTACCAGTTTGACGGTCACTGATGATGAGTTCACATTGTCCACGACCAATAGGAACCATGGCATCAATTGGCTTGAGACTAGTCATCATGGGCTGGTTGATGGAACGACAAGGAAGGATACCGGGAGCCTTCAAGGATGTACGGCAATGTTTGGCAGCCTCTATAGGACCCTTGCCGTCGATTGGGTTACCAAGAGCATCTACAACGCGACCAAGAAAAACAGGGCTGACGGAAACGTCAACGATTTGGCCAGTGCGTTTGACCGTGTCGCCTTCCTTGATGAGACGATCGTTACCGAAGATAGAAACACCAACATTGTCCACCTCCAAGTTCAAACACATGCCACGAACACCAGAAGAGAATTCCACCATCTCCTCGGCTACACACAACGATTATCTTCGGCCCAGGTAAAGTGAGAAACACTATACCTTGCACATTCCTGAGACCCCAAACGCGTCTAATACCGTCACCGACACCTAAAATAACAGTTCAGAGGATGGTAAACATCCAGAGCATGAAAACAAACACACTCAAAACGCGACCCGTCTCCTCAACATTTCCACTGACGGACGAGCCCGAGATGCGGGACCCAATATCAAAGAAACCTCAGATGCGGCTAACATCCAGAGCATGAAAACAAACACGACCAGTCTCCTCGACAGGTTTTGCCAGTTTGACGGTCTCCGATGATGAGCTCACATTGACCACGATCAGTCGTCATGCCATCAATTAGATTACTAAGAGCATCCACAACACGACCAAGAAGGTTAGGACTGATCACAGATATGGCCACCTCGACATCGACATTACTAAGATGCCTGGGCCATCTAACCCTCTCCTTCTGAACAGCATCTTCACCTGGGTTGGGGACAGTCCCATGCACATCAAAATGATCAAGAATGCGCTTGATGGAATGAGTGGAAAGGTTCAGGTACATGGCAATCCATTCATGATCTAGGAAGTTTGAAAGGTGAACAATGGACCACTGTGTGTCAGGAGTCGTTTGCTGACCTCATGGCATGGCTACAGTGCTGTTTTGAGCGCTGAATCAGAGCACAGAACGGTGTACCTACAGCTGCACGAAATCCCGAAATCCCGAGATATCAAAATCTTGGATTATCGCCTTCGGTCAGGTCGGAAAGTGTTCTCCTAGGCTGTCCGGGGTGATTGGTGTCGTTTCTGTCGAATTCCGAGTGGGCGTTGAGAAGATATGAATGACGGAAGTGGGGATGCGTTTTTGAATGTAATTTTCCCATGGTGACAACCATACCGAGAAAGACAGTAATTTACTTGGCGTCTTGCGTTTGCACATTCGAAGTTGATCGGATCGAATTCCACTGCATACCTAATCTACAACACCACCCGGATGCGGTATGCACGCTACTCGCGACATTTGAGAGCATGCAGAAATACAACATTGGCTTGCCGTATGTAAACTACATAATCTTTCCCCGCAGATCACGCCATCTCTTTCTCTTTCTCTTTTCCTTTCCCTTTCGCCTTCGCTTTACCCTTACCCTTCCCTTTGCGTGCCTTCTTCGGTGGCGGCGACGTGGCTGCAGTGACGTCTGCACTCTCTATCAAAGCGTGTGTGTGAGAAGAAAGCCATAAAGCAGAAATGAGAACTCAATGCTCACCGTTTCCAGATCGCTCACGCTTCTGTGAGCTACGCGTCGCCATTGCGGGAGGGTTTGGGTTTGAGGGGCCTGCGACGGGGGCATCATTCGACGTTGCGAGGTTTGCAGTCGATGGGGCGGATGGGGCAGATGGTTTGGAGAGTGGCTTAGAAACAGCAGCAGTCGATGCTGAGGATTCTGCTCGTTAGTGAAGGAGGTGGTTGCAATGCGATGACGGTACTTACGTATGTTGGGCATATTGCCCTCTTCCTCCTCGCTTTCCTCTACCATAGGATCGAAAGGGTCACGGGGCTGGATCCCCATTTCACACCACGTTTCGGTGTATGGATCCCCTGCGACGTTAGTGATGTCAGAGAAGCACTGCGTGAATGAAGTAAAACGTACATATCACCGGACGCTCCTTGTCGTCGTACCACTGCGACGCCTCTGCCAGCATCTTCTTCACGATGGATAGACACACTGGGACGCACGGGATCAAGGACCCGTATGTTCTGCCTGATAGCTCTGGGTGGCATGCGAGCACCTCCCTGTATTCTGAGAGATCTGCAAGGCGCGATTAGAGTCGACACGCGACGAGTTTCGTTTACAGACTCACCGAAATCCTTGAAAGGAGTCTGACTGATATTCGGATCATCTGGGCCACGCCTCTGGCGATAGTCGCTCACGTAGACCGGTTCGTGGCGCCGGACAATGGCCTCGGTGACGATGTAGTTGTCCAGTATGTCGGACAGGGCTTGCCTGCCGATCGCGTGAGACGACTGGTCTGATTTCGCGATGCAACGCTTCCAGATGTCGTCGACGTAGAGCATGTTCTGGGCTAATGTAGTCCAGAGTCTCTGTGGCCTCATTCGTAGTCGCCGGGCGTTGTGGAGGATGAGGGCGAGGGCGAATCGTCGGTAGAGAAGCTGCCTGATCGGCAGCGCATATTCAGTTGGCACCGTCAAGACGTGAGTGACTGGCTGGCTCATGGGGTTGACGGTTCGGAATTCCATCACAGTCTTTTCGCTTACTTTGAACGGACGGATCCACTCTTTGACGACCTCGGAAGCTACTGTCGCCACGACGGATTGGTTTGGCAGGTACGAGGGGAACAGGTGGTAGTCCATCGTCGTCGTCGTCGTCGAGGTGGTGGTGGCTAGTGGTTGAGAGTGAAAGGCGCGGACTTGTGAACAAAAGTGACGTTCCACACGAGCACGTGTTGAGGACGGACGTTTTAGTGTAATGTGGACGCCTAATCTCAACATAATGCGGAGTGTTAATTTGAATTGTGTGTAACGGCATAGCTTGGTGACGGAATGTACACGACTACGACAAAGCAATTACCACAAGTGCTAAGGGTCAGTTAGGCGTCAAAGCAACTACCGCGTAAGTCACGTGGTTGACCACCACAACGGCACAATGGCACAATGGCACGGTATTTCGTAAGGTTCGGTTAGGTTCGGTTAAGTTCGGTAAGGTTCGAACCTCCGCACTCTAAGACCTCTTAGAAACCACCATCACTCTCAATACTCCCCATCTAGCCTCACTGACAAAAAATGGCACGCCAGTCTGGTAAGCCACGCATGCGAGAAAACGGCTTCGAGGTGTGCAATCACACATGCCAGCCCCGTACATGCATGAACAAACGGTCGATGTCGATACTCTGGGGTAAGGAAGGGAGTAGCTGTATCCGTCACGCGCGACGAGGGGAGCTACACCCTGGTTGCCAGCAACCTTGCCCGGGCGCTCTCGGTCGACTCGTTCGCAACGCTAACCCGAGCGAATACGGTGAGGCCATCAAATCCATGCTCGATGGCAATCGCACCAATGGCACGATCGATGCCTTCTTCTCGAAACACGTCGCCGACTGGGCAGAGGGGCCAGAGAACTGGCCGGCAATGCCTGCGGCAACGAGGTACGTGAATAATTCTACCGACCACGATGTAGCTAACATACACGATCGACACAGTAGCCATGCGATGGATGTGGATGACCCCGAACCACAGGCAGGCCCGTCCCACGGAGACGACATGCAGGTCGACGACGACGTACCACAGGAGGACGAAGACGAGCACGATCAGGAGGAAGAGGCAGATCAAATCGGGACTGCACCCAGGAACAGGCTCCCGGCTATCAGCGTGGCTAGGACGCAGGGCTCTAGCCGTGCTGCTTCGGTAGCCGTGTCGGTCGCATCGTCTGCGGTTCCCTCGCTGGATCCGTACAGCATCGAACCGATATCCAAGGTACCGCGTACATTCAGGCTGCTGTACGTCCCAGACCCGAGTCGCGCACATAGGTCGCGCGAAGGCTTTAGCGACGACCTCGCCTGGGTCAAGCGGAATCTCAGGAAGGAACAGGTTTGCAAAATAAAGGATATGCGAGGTTTTTTCTTCAAGGAGAGGGCGACAAGGGAGGATCTCGCTGAAGAGGGAAGGACGTACAAGTTGTCCGAGTGGGTAAGTGGTAACCTGACTCGTTCACGGAGAGATCACGCTGACATTTCGCATGACAGTTGTGGACGATTCTGTGTCTGTCCGACTACAAAGCAAACGAAGAAGTGAACGGATTCGTGGTCGACTACATGCTATGGAGCGACTTCAAGGAAGTTCTCATTGACCCTCGTGCTAGCAAGAACAAGCCACGGTGGGAATTCATCCGATCACACGACGTGATCATAGGAGGATTGGACTATACGATCGACACTTGGTAGGTAGCTCCTTCACATGTACCATTTACTTCCATTGACACCCACTCCACCAGCTCCCCTCTATCCAGTTACGGTATCTACGGCGAGCATAGAAAGCGCTACGATGCGACGCTCAGCGTGCTCATGCGCGTGGTCAAGTTCTGGCCACCGGTGCCATCGCTGCTCATGGCAGCACACAAGTGGTCTACCGTCGCCATCCTCGACATGGTCGCGGCGGAGAACAACTGGAAACGACCACGGACGACCGTTCTCACGCCTGGATGTACGATACCTGACGGGACCGTGCTGAAGCGTAGCCACAGCGACTGTGGCGAATTCATCATTATGCCAGAGCAAAGCATCAAGGGGGCCAACGCGCAATCGACGAGGGAACGGAGTCGCCTGACAGCACTCCGAACATGGTCAACACTCGACGCGAAGACATTCTCCGACGAGCAGAAATGGGCATCGCAAGAATACGTGGAGACGCTCGTAACCCTAGGCGAGTGGAGGTGCTTCCTCGTTGGTGGACACGTTGCGTCCGTCGTCCACACGGTTCACAGGGGCGGAATTTGGGACGGTCATGGAGTGACGCGATTCAGGCCGTTGAAGCACATAAGGTATGACTTCAGCTCGTACTAGTCGACATGATGGCTAACATGAGCGTGGTCTTCAGGGTACTTTGGGCGAACCGCCACGTCGTTCCACTCACCCCCGAGATCCTCGTCAACCCAGACGCAGGAGACAGAAAAGATCTCAACGAGGGCTGGTTTGAACTGCGAGCGTTCATCAGCAATGTATACAGGGCTCTGGTGACTCACGAGTCGAATCCCACAGGAATGAAGTCGAGCCTGACCGTCTTCTGTCGGATGGACATCGGGCTCGTATTCGACGAGGAAGGAAATCCGTCGTACTTCGTGAACGAGATAGAGCGGACGCCCACAATGAGCATGTGGCTGAAGACGGTGGAGGATACAAGTAACAGACCGATGTTGGACACGTTCGCACGCATGCTACATAATCATCTTACCTTGTTAGACGACATATATACCATGTAATAACACGCCATATCCTCCTATGCGACGATGTCACGGTGAATCGTACGATACGCTGACTAGCCGAAGAAAGCCTAATTCTACGAGTGTTATGTTTTACATAGATGGCGATCATTGCTTACATGGGACACAGGGTACCGTTGTGCGTGACATTACATGGATCATACCTTAAGCCCGCGGCGATGGTAGATCACTGGATCAACGGACTGTCGCCTCGTGATATAAGGATTGGGTCATGGTTTAACTGCACTTCAAAGTCACTAAAAATAAATGACAAGATGTCAATGTAGTATGAAACGTCCGAGCAGGTCCAGCAAGGTTAGAGAATTATAACACGGTCACCGTGACAGTCGCGTGGTTCAGCAGCCACGAATGGCAAGTTAGGTTAAGCATCGAAATTGCAGTCAATGTGGTTCATCCTTACAAAAGGCAAGGTATTCAGTAAGGTTCGGTCAAGTTCGGTCAAGTTCGAACATCAAAAAGTGCAGTCACGTGGTTCATAGCCATAAATGGCAAGACATTAGGTGAGGTTCGGTCAGGTTCGGTCAAGTTCGGTCAAGTTCGAACATCAAAAAAGTGCAGTCACGTGGTTCATAGCCACAAATGGCAAGACATTAGGTAAGGTTCGGTCAGGCTCGGTCAGGTTCGGTCAGGTTCGAACGTCGGTAGGTGCAGTCACGTGGTTCGGAACCATAAATGGCAATATATTAGGTAAGGTTCGGTCAACAAAATTGCAGTCAATGTGGTTTATACTTACACAAGGCAAGGTGTTCAGCAAGGTTCGGTCAAGTTCGGTCAAGTTCGGTCAAGTTCGAACATCAAAAAAGTGCAGTCACGTGGTTCATAGCCATAAATGGCAAGACATTAGGTAAGGTTCGGTCAGGTTCGGTCAGGTTCGGTCAGGTTCGAACGTCGGAAAGTGCAGTCACGTGGTTCATAGCCATAAATGGACAGACATTAAGTAAGGTTCGGTCAGGTTCGGTCAAGTTCGGTCAAGTTCGAGCAGGCAAGGTTCGGCAAGGAAACTGCTTTCTCAGTCACATGACTCACTAATTACAAAGGGGGATGTATTGAGTAAGAGACGTCAAGTTTGAGAGGATTCAAAAACAACCGCTTTGCAGTGTCAGGTCATGCGCTAGTTCAAATGTTGGGTCCACTCTCGCCTTAGTTTACCAAGTGTGGACAATGCGTCGCCACTACAAAGGCGTTAATCTAACCGTAATAAATGTCGGAGTTACCTTTTTAAGTAGTGCGGGGACCTTTGTGCCCACAAGGCCGCGTCTAACCGGCGGCAAAATAGCCAGTGACGGATATATAAGCTAGAACGCGCCCATGTCCTGGGAAATTTTGCCTGCCTTCCAAAACCATCATCGATTCACCATGTCCGACTTACACTACCCCCTCAGCGTCCCCGGAGACAAATACGCCAGTGCTGTGCTGGACTTCATACCACAGCTCATTTATACGGTGCAATACAAACCTGGCGAACGGATAGCGGTGGTGTTGGAGAAGGCGCCCGGGCGAGGATTGCAACACACCGTGAAAACGCGCATCCCGGTATGGTACTACGCTCATCTCAAACGTTTCCTGTGGCGCTTCTACATGTTTTACGCGGTCTACAAAACCCTTCACCTGCATCCTGGAAGGTCGAAGACGGTGCTCCTCCCTTCCTGCGTCGACCTCCTCCAGCGAATGCTAGTCCTCATGGACTGCGTGGTCGAGCAGCTGCTCATGACGTGTATCAAGCTCGGTGACGGCCTCACGGAGAAATCTAGGGTGTCTTCGTTCGACTTGTATCTATCCACAGAGTTCGTCGTTGGCTACCATGACCCTGGTCACGTCGACGCTTGGCGCAAGAGGCCGGAAAATCGCGACTTCGATTTGGAACGCGTGTTCCCCATGGTCCTCGGTGAGTCCTGATTTACATTCTCCGAAGGCTAGCACGCTACTGATTGGTTTTCATTTAGATTGGGTGGGTTATGACGCCGCACTGGGGCCTATCCTAGGTGGTGCCAAATTCGCCATGGATGCCGAAGCTCTGCGCAAGCGGTCGAATGCCATCCAGGTCATCGATGCGTTGTCTCAGTGGTACCAGATGCCTCTGAGGTTGGTCTCAGAGAAGGAGGCAAATAAAGGGGCCACAGGTAAATGATTGTGTGTTCGTGTCCTTCAGACCCCACTGACACAGTATATATCCACTAGAGCCTCTTGTCAACGGTACTGCTGGATTGGGCTTGATGCAAGCGCCCGATGAGGATGACGACGAGGCAGACGCAGAGGGGGTGACAGACGACGAGGTAAACCTAAGGGTAGAGTGTGAGCCCGTAGCTCACGTTGAGGGGGAGGAGGTGAATGACTCGCCGCAGCAAGAGGTGGACGGTTCGCAGGCGCGGGAGGGAATTCCTGACGTGGAGGTCGAGGAAGTGGAAGCAGTGGAAACAGAGGACAAGAAGGACGAGGACACAGAGATGACGGTGGCGACGGAGGTCATGAAGGTGATGGAGCACGTGGAGAACACGGCGGGCGAGGTGGTGGTGCGATGCGAGGAGGAGCAGGTGAGGCAGGTGGAGGAGCAAGTGGTGGAGCAGGCCGAGAGCACTGTGAACATGGAGAATGTCGAGCAGGTCGAGCAAGTCGACAAGGACGAGAAGGACGAGAAGGACGTGATGTCGATGGTGGTGGTGGAGGAGCACATCCAGCAGGTCGAGGGAGAGCACGTTGAAGGTATGTGGATCACGCGTCTGAGCATTCGCGTTGTTCACCACATATTTACCAGCTGGCACGTCTAGCAACACGTCGCCGACCCCGAACCAGCCTCCCCCAGATGGGGGGAGAACTACACCAACGACAGATGCGGGTGAAATCCCCTCCGCCCCTGTGGACCCTCTAAATTTCCTGTCTGACATGACGACCGGCGTAGAGCCTGGACTCTCAGGCTAGTCTGTCAGACGTCCACTGACCATCTTATATATGTACGAATCAATACTCCGGAAATATGTAGTCCACGCCATCTGCCGTCTCCTAGAGTAGTTTCACGCCATGTCTTCGTTTATGATGCTGTATACATGACATCCCATACGTCACCAGATTGTGGTTCCTTCATAGGAGCATAACCAACTCGCGTCGACCATACCACAGGAGACGATTGACTAGGATTTGTTCGAGTAGTCGTCGTTGGAGATGACCTCCGATACATGCAGGTGAGCAGAAATGAATGACCGATGCCCCGATGGTACCAGAGCGATCAGAAGTCATGCCTCGAGTCACTGCAAGAGCACAGGCACCGTCTCGCAAGGGTCATTCGGGGATGCAGACCCGTCACGTGCAATGCGTACACTGTGACATCGCCGTTGGATGACCCGCTGCCAACCATTTCGCAGACTCGTCGAGTATGGTTCCTTCATCATCGTACGCGACCGACTTCGAATATGCAGACATTTCTTTCGGCTGTTTAGAGTACCCACCAATCCTCATCGCATTCCAGTCGATGCGGTGTCTCTGTCACCTCGTAGTGGCTCATTCATTGGGGCTCTCGCCCCATGTATACTTCTCAAGATATATGCACACGGTGGGTCCTCCCGGTTGTGTTCGATTAGGTACCACGCATGCACGGCATCAATCTTTCGTCACCTCCATATAGGCCAGCTTGATGGTAGATGGATACTGCTCGTAGGCCCCAGAGACTGTATAGCTGGTACACCAATCCTAAAACGGATCCGATGCCTTCACTGGACGGGAACATCTAGAAATGGAGTAGATCAGGGGAGACTTTATGTCATGTTGTAACTTTAAATCTTATTCTCAAACGACGAAATAAACGAGGACAGATGTTCCCACGATTCCACTACATAATAAGATCTAGCTTTGCTGTGTGTGTCTCCCCATCTAGCCAAATTCCCACACATCAAGGCCCTCCAAATATAGCTATGGCAGACCACAGGTGTGCTTCAATGATTATTAGATACTGATAACACGTTTGACATGACCCCCAGCATACTTGCCTCTGTTACCATTCCAATTCAACCCCAATCACCTAACACAAATGGCATAAACGACACCCTATTTAATCGGATGGCTGTCATGGCCGCCGTCAAATTCTTCAGACGGTTTTTTCCAGGGCATGGGAGTGTCCTATTCCTCACAAAGAAGCTGTGCATCAAGTATGGCGATCTTGCTCAGATCGCCGAAGCCTTCACCATGCAATTTATCGCCTCGAATACGTCCATTCCAGTGCCCAAGGTCTACTGCGCATTCGTGCACAAGGAATGTACATACATCGTGATGGAAAGGATCCACGGTCAGACACTCGCCCGGGGGTGGCACTCCCAACCCGCGGATTCGAAAGAGAGTATCTTCGCACAGCTGAGGACGATGGTGGATGAAATGAGGGCACTTCCTGCACCTGGCCCAGGGGTCGCGAATGCGGTCGGGGGACCTGTGTTTGATCCCCGGTTTTCTGGCACATCCATGTCAATCGGTCCATTCCAGACCATTCACGATTTCCATCTCTTCCTACGCAATGGAATGATCGACCCTCCACCCGATGGACGTTACCCCAAGATAAACGATATGATGCGAATTCAGGATCAGCCTTGGCCGATGCCTGTATTCACCCATGGCGACCTTAGTAGCTTCAACATCCTCATCAGAGGGGATCGTGTGGTGGGGATCATCGATTGGGAAACTGCAGGGTGGTATCCGGTGTACTGGGAATACAGTATGGCGTGGTGGCAGTTCCACCCGTATAACGAGTTCTGGAAAGATGTGACGGACCGCTTTCTGACCCCCCCCATGCAAGAAGAAATAGAGATGGAACATACACGTATGAGCTACTTCGGGTACCTTTGATACCTGAACAACATTGTAGGGTCGTCGGAGTATATTACGAAAGGATCATTGAAAGTCATTCGGTGGTTATTCCTGGAATAAACTCCTCCCCATTGAGAAGGTCCAGGGTCGGCTTTGCATACGGGTCACCCTCATCGTCCTCCGTTGGAGGCAAACGTGGAGAATCACGGACTCGTTGCACGAAACCCATCGACATATCTCTCACCACATCCCACTGAAGGACACTCCCCCCTCCCACTGCTCCACCGTCCTCCTCCAATCGCCGCAGGGCATCTTTGATCCAATAAACACAGTTCCAGCCGTGGACCTCTGGGGTAACAGGCACCTCATTCAACACTCTGACGAGGCGATCCATGTCTTTGATCTTCGCAATCCGGACTCGGGCAAGGAGGCGAATAGATTGCAGGATCGGACACTCGTGTCGTTCAAAACACCAGGCGGTGCGACCATCTACGATGTTGTTCCTTGCATGAAGGCGAAACCCACGGGTCTTCCCACCTTCCTCTCGCTTCGGACCAGTGAGGAAAGACCAATGGTATCTGCATACGACGATTCAGTGACCTGCATACTGTAACGGGTTGGATTACCCACGCATCCTCGCCACCAGGCATGGTCGGGGTTCCACCACGAGCATACAGCGCGATATATAGACGAGGCTTGTTGGAGTGCATTTGTGAGTATGGTGAGCGATGGGGTTCACGATGCACCTTCCAAAGATGGCATCTTGAGGCTTATGTAGAGAATGCGTGTGCCCGACCTGTCACACCACCACCCGTCGACTCATTTGGATCTTCTCGCTTAGATGGCGCAGGCTCTGTACACCCGAGCATGACCGCTGATGGTGGCGGTGGCGGACGGGTATAACACATCCGGATTTCGACGATGATAGTCCAGATGAACAACCTGTCACGGTAGATTTCGGGTGTGTGTCACTCCGCATACCCGGGGGTTCTGGGCGTGTGGCACATGCATATGCGCCACCATGACGCCATGTACTACCATGACATTTGACTGGACCATCCCCCATAATGATCTACCGTCTTTGAACAGTCCCTGGTGGGTAGTGTATGTCCGAGAAGAATCATATCTTTGAGATCTGTCACGCAAGTATGACATGTCCTAGAAGAATCATATATTGAACCTTCCTGAGTGCTTCCCCGAAGAGTCCTTGCACTCTCCTGAATGAACAAAGTATGTATCAGAAGCATGATATCTCTGAGTTGAGTCAGGCGAGATGTGTTTCATGTGAACATCATAGGCATAGCTTCAAAAGCGATGTAATATGATATTCTATGCCTTTTCTGTAACTAGGTGCATGTTAAGCCTGGGTTTTCTTTGAAGAAACGGAGTCAAATTCTACTCCATTCCTACTACATTTTTACATATAGGTTGATGTCAGCAGTATGTAGTGCGGATTTCGGTGAGTATCTGGAATGCGGGATATACACATGATATACCCTGCATTGTTGGTCAGTATGCATTGTAATGCCAGGAATTAGGGAGAGGACGGCTCTGCAGGGAGCTACAGCTTACGGGTAATTCATTCGATGAATATCTGGACTGGGCTGTATCCGAGGAGCGGGAGGGTCAGTATCACAACGCGATTGAGGAGTTCCTGTGGTTATGTGAAGCGTTGGAGGTGGGGGGCCCCAGGATGTTCTACTAAGGATCGTTCAGTTGTACATATGTACATTGTGCAATTCCGTTCACGGCTATAGAGGCTAGTTAAATTGGCGGCTCGCATTCGCACATTTCGAAGGTCTTCTAATCGCATTCCCCTGCCTATCTAATCTAACACACCACCTGGATGGAGATATGCACACGAGTCGCAACATTTCAGAGACAGTATAAAAACAATATCGTCCGCACTGTATGTACACGACATAGTCCCGCAGATCATGCAACCTCTTTCTCCTTCCCTTTCCCTTTCCCTTTCCCTTTCCCTTCCCCTTCCCCTTTTCCCTTCCCCTTCCCTTTGCGTGCCTTCCTCCTTGGCGGCGACGTGGCTGCCGTGACATCTACGGTCTCTATCAACGAGAGTATGTGAGAGGCAAGTGATAAAACACAGAAGTAACAAGAATGCTTACCATTCACAGACCGCTCACGCTTCTGTGAGCCACGCGTCACCATTGTGGGAGGATTTGGATTGGAGGAGGTACTTGCGACAGGGGCATCCTTCGACGTCGAGAGGCTTGCAGCCGGTTGGGGGGATGGTTGGGAGTGTGGGGTCGGAGCAGCAGCGTTCGATGCTGAGCATTCTGTTCGTCAGCGAATGCATGCGTCGGAGTGCGATGACAGTACTTACGTATCTCGGTCGTCTCGCCTTCCTCGTCGTCGTCGTCTCCCTCAAACCTCGGATCGAACGGGTAACGGGGCTTGAGACCCATTTCAAACCAACATTCGGTGTATGGGTCCCCTGCACCACCAACAGCGTCAGAGAAGCTCGCCGTGAAAGAGACGAAACATACAAATCACGGGACGTGAATCATCTTAGGGTTTAGGGGGCCGAGCACTCGAGCGAAGCGAGAGTGCGAGGGGGGATGGCGTTGGATGGGCACCAGTATAGGTGATAGGCGATGGGA